>JBBPSN010000020.1:28491-39643 GCA_038093615.1 Austroboletus olivaceoglutinosus | reverse complement strand
GAGAAGAGGTTTGAGTCGGTAAGCAGTGTGTGAACGAAGTACGACGCCGTGTCACATGAACTGTAGTCAGGCCTCCCGCTCCTCATCTCTTGTCCTCATGATATACGAATATCCCAAGGGTCGCTATACATCTTGCCACGTCCGTTCCCCTCCTCTACGTGATACTGTACTTCTTCAAAGAGATACCCCTCTGCTTGACTCAACTTCGCATTGGGCTGCTCAACATCAAGATCATCGTACCTTGGAGTCATGAGACGGGCTTGCAGATACTAGGGTTGTGCTGGGATGATGGCGTGTTTTTCAGAGTCATCGGTCGTGAAAGGAGTAAACTCGGCAAGATCAGGATACCGGTCTGGCCCCTGGGTGGCCGACTCGTCGCCTCGTCCTTTGATGGCTCTGTTCCTCACACATATACGTCATCCTCGCATTTCTTTCATGGGCCGTGGTACTGTTCCCATTCCGTAAACCCGCCGCAGGACGCGTGCGGCAAGCGGATATGATGGAACGAGCGTAAACTAGGCGTTGCTATTATCAGAACCAACATGTTGGTTCGAAGTGGCATCCTCTCTTTTTTGCAATACTTTTCAGCACCTGCGATCTCACATCAATATTCTCGGCCAGCGGATCCACATTTCCGCTGTGGCTCTGACCCTGGCGCGCATGTCTTAACCCAACCCCCTGTCATCAGCCACTTGTTTGGATGCATCAATGTGACGACGAAGCCTAGCCCTACATGTACGAATTTGTTGGCAGTCGGAAGAGACCTGGCCAAAGCGACACGTTGTGCGTACGTCCTCGCCTTGAAACCTAACTTTGCTACTGCTGACACTGACGTGCATTTCCAAGTCGATTGAACAAATTTTCCGGGTTCGTCGTGTCTTGTTGGTATCACCTTCTCTCGCCATGGTAGGGTTACCCAGAGGTGGTGTGGGTTCGCTTACGAAAGCACAAACCTGAACGTTTCAACTTGCTTTCCAAGACCAATACACGCCCCAAGACTACCGCACGATCCGAGAGCATACCTCGATCCGACCGTGTTTGAAAAGCATGGGTTTTGGCCAGCGACAGTTAATCGGCCAGGTACTCCTTTAGATCTCTGCAGAGCAGCTAGGCATGTACGAGCTTATGCAGGCGTCGGAAAGTGTTTGGAAGCCCGTTAACGAGGATGGATCTAATTTGGAACATGGAAAATCCTGATAGTATATACTCTTTTCTTCCATCTGGTCTAGCCACGGAAAATCTCCAACGGGTATGATGGATGAGATATGAAGCGAGGCTCCCAGGATAGTCTCGTCGGCCCGCGATCTCCTCACGTGTTATCTCAGCCTAGTGTTATCTAACCCCATCACAGACCGATATAAAGTGATGGTACTAAGCACACGTCCCTCCCATCACCGACCGTCACAATGTCCCAGGAGGCGGTCAGTACCTGGTCGCTCATTTTTTCAACCATGATTCCCTACTTACTCAAACGATAGTCAATCGTTTCCAACACCCAGCCCTATGCCGACCTTCCCCCCATCCTCTCCAAGTTGTTCGAAGCCAAGGCCCGAAAAGGTGCACGAGGCCACTGCTGCATGCACGCATCCACTCAAGTTGAACCCCGTTTCAGGTTTGAGCTTTGAGAAGTTGGCGCAGGCCATCGGAAGGGACGAGGTTTGGGTAGCCGCCGCTTTCTATGGTCAGGTGCGGTTTTTTCCGTTCATAAACAGTTCTAGATCATCGTACGAAGTCATATGGTCTCTGTCACTTCCTTCCCGTTTCAGGCAAAGCTGTCCCCCGAGGATATCGAGGCGCTCGCACGTGTCCTAGACGTCCCACTCGTGTCCATTCAAAATGAGCTGGGCACTCATTGGTGGCCAAATCGTGGTCTGGGGCCTGTTCCTCCAACCGATCCAGTCATTTACCGATTATATGAGGTGAGATGTTCTTTCCAACAAGTAGAGTACATATCGTTGACCTTCACATGATCCGCGCAGAGTGTTTTGGTGTATGGACATGCCATCAAGGTATGTAATACCTCATTGTCTTCAACCTTCCAGCTCATATGTGACATGATCTCAGGCTGTTATCCATGAAAAGGTATCTACGTGGACTAATACCTGTGTAGGTTCCTGACGCCGTGTTCCCTAGTTCGGTGATGGTATCATGTCCATGATCGACTGCAAGGTCAACATAGCCAAGAAACCTGACCCAAAGGGTGACCGCGTAGTCCTCACATTCGAGTGCGTTGTCGAGTTATTCCACAGTTGTCATTGCTTACAGGCTGTCTTCTGGCGACAGCGGAAAATTCTTACCGTATGCCAAGTGGTAGTCAGATCTTGTCTTGTGTCTTATAGCATCCAACATGCATCTACCGATCAGCCAGAATCAGAATGATTGCTTGTATGATGTATGTCGTCTATTTTTCAATGTCTAATCGTCAAAGCGTTATGCGTGTGTGCCTGCTTTCCGAGTTACCGCGCACGAATGTCATGCAACAGGAACTGGAACATGGTTGGTTCGCATTGTCATTACCTTGACCTCCAACGCTTCATTTTCTGTCTTTTTCCACATGTCGTTCGAGCATGCTCTGATGACTAGCCTTCATGGCCATACGCAGTCGAGACACACGTTCATCGTCTTGGATTCCTCCGCTTAGACACGCAACAGTAAATGCTTATGATGCAGCGTCCTCTGAGCCCACCTCCGCCCATAACCCTCTGTCGCTCTCCCCGGCCGCACGCCCTCACTACACTCCCCACCTACATCCGCATCCAAATATGCGTTTGATACGAGGTTACAGCGCATAGGGCCACAGGCCAGCACCAAACGTTCGCGGACATTCCCCGCGTGACCGTCTGTGTGATACCCAGGTTTCAATTCAGACTGGCCATGAATGACATTCAAGTACGAGCGGACGACGTCGGTCCGCTTCATTCTTTCCCTTCGTTCTCCACCCTGTCTCCAATGTCAATTTCGTCGTCTGAACACAGCTCTACTATGATGGCAGGCCATCATACCGCCTCGTCCGGCCCAGAGTTGACCTGGCCCCTCGTCTTTTCTACGTCAGACTCCTCAGACGTCCAGACGGACGTTACGCCCCCGACTTCTCCAGTGCAGACCTCTGACGAGGAAAAGACGACGGCGACACGCACTCCGAGAGTCCGTCATACCTCAGGTCGACAGATCCATCAAAAATCGTCCGCATTGATGCCGCAATCAGACGTGGAGCTGACGACGCTCATCAACACCAAACTTCCCAAGCGGGTCCACGACCGTCGACCACGATCAGAGTCCACCGTCAACGACGAAGCAGGCTACGACGCTGACAGGGACGGCGACGCAAATGGAGATGGACTCGACAAGGTCACAGGCACGCGCAGTCGTGCACGCAGTGGGAGTGGCGCCGACACGACTCTTATGACGACGACGACGAGACCAACCATCCGTCGCCCCGGGTTCCTCCGCATAGATACACGGCAGCACAGACGCGTTGCGAGCATGCTCGCGATGCGTCGTCCTCCTAGTCCAAAAACGCATGACACGGGTGTGCGCACCAAGAAGATCATCCCGTTTCCCTCGATCGGCAGCCTGAGGTTGAAATCCGCCGCCAAAGTCAAGGCAGCCACTACCACAACCAAAACAAACGCGAACGTAGACGCAGACGCAGACGCGGCGGTCGTCATCACCGTCGAGTCATACGAACTTGTACAGAGACCGAGACCCAGGGGGTCGAAACGCAGAGTGGAACCGAGTGCAGCGGCGGCAGAACTGTTCGGTCTGGGGATTGGCTTCCCGGGGAACCATCGTGATCCTCTGCAGAATCGCGCGTTTAGTATGCCTGTAACGGCGGTCTCTCCGGTGGCCGTTGCAGCTGCCGAAGATGGAGAGGAGTGGAGCCAAGCATGGCGGCCGGGGCGTGGGTGGTTCCGATCGATCTCGCAGGGGATGTCGAAGGGTAAGACAAAAACGAGGATGCGGACAAAGGAGACGGAGACGTGTGTGACCGCCTGCTTGTGTCCGCTTAGTCCGGTTCGGGCGGTTCAACTGGGGCCTACTACACTCCTGGAGGTGTCTCCTTCCCTCATCGAGTGCTTATCAAGCAGCAGTGACGGCGTCAGGGGTGGCGGTGGCGGCAGCGCGGAAACTTTGAAGTTTCGCTATGACGACTCGGATGGCGACCGATTGGAACTCGATCGTGAGCTTCGTTGCGCCACCGAGATCGAGCGATCGCATACACAGCTTTAGTGCCGGTCGCTGAAGGAGTTGAGGGGGAAGATGAGGAAGAGTGAGATTTAGTGCTGGTGATTCCCAGGCCGGGCTACTGCTGGTTCGGTTCAGGCCTACCACATTCTGGGTCCATCGTCAATGAAGGAGAGGTTTATGGTCGAATTACTCGTAATATGACTCACGTATGGAAATATGGACCCTCGTTTGAAAATCACCATCGACTTCGGGTTCTGTGAATGGCTGACCAAAATTCTCGATGTCCGCGGCAATTTCATAGCCAGAGTTCCCACTTTTCCTTACAGATCTACTATGCAGTACAACACAGAAGAGCATCCTGATACACATCCTCAAACCCTATTCCAAAAAGCTTAACGACCAGGTCAAAAAATAAAAATATTTGGATACACAGGTTGCCTCAAGCTGCCTGGATGGGTAGTCCCATCGCAATCCTACTGATGGGTTCCTTGAGATCGGCCTCTGTCGCAAGCCCAACGAAAGGCACTTGTCCATGCTTTGGATAGTCGGGCGGGCTCTCGCCCTCGAGGAATCTCTGAAGCTGCTTAGCAACATAGGCCGAATTCTGAGGAGTCTTTGGAAGAGCGGCTATGTACATCACTGCACAAGCCACATGGAGCGACCTCTGTCAGCAAAGGGTATGCATCCAAACAAATCCTCAAGCTCACCTGCAGAATCGGCAGTGCCAGTATGGTTTTCCTCGACAGCATGGATCAGGTCCTGAGAAAGAACACATGGGAGATATATTAGGGCATTGAATGGGGACGCACTTACACAATGCCAGAAGACCATGTCACCAGGATTGACCTTCGGGACGGATGTCATCGTTTCTCCGAGTCTGAGGTGCGGATGGAGCTTGGGTGTCGGTAAAGGACCAGTGTATCCATCACTTAGGGGAAGGATACCAGGAAAGTCCGCAGTGGAGATATCTGCAATAGAACTCAGCGCCACTGTCACCAAGTGACAGGGGGAAAACATACCAAAAGTCCAGTTTTTGGGGTCAAGGATGTCGGGGGAATCCTCGGGTACAGTGGGGCGGAAGAATGGACGAAGGATGATATACGCGTTTGACAGTTGAACATCGGGGAAGACCTGGAGGGTTCCCTGTGTCGGTGCTGTCTCGCTAAAGAAAAGATATCAATGTGAGTAGGCCATGACAAAGACAAATGGTCAACTAACGTCATGGAAAGCCATCCCTGGAACGTCCTGAGCACGGACGTTTGACTCAGCCTGTGGTACAGTGACAAGCTCCCGTTGAAACGGTGCTCAAGCTCATAAGGGTCATGTTTGCGCCAGTTGCCGGTGAAGATATCCTCAAAGCAGCGACGGAAAGTCTTATCCTCCCATCGCTCCATCGAAGCACCTAGGGACCGTCGACTGTCGTCGGATCATGACAGTGGCGGGGGACGTACCGTCAACGTGGGGTGGGAGAAAATCAAAATGAGTACCGGGCCGGCGAATGCGGAAACGATTTCCATATGTCAAAGGAACAGAGAGATCGACACCTTCGAGTTCCTTGCCGGACTTGACATGATACAACTGATTAACCCAGGCAGAGGCCTTCAAGACGTTGGGGTGACCACGAGCGTGCACTTGTGGGCGTGTCCAGCTAAGATACCGCTCAGTAAGAGGCCTGGTAGTGAGCGGAAAAGGGCTAACTAGACTTGGAAAAACTGCCCATCGTTTTCGGGAATGCCTGTCCGAAGGAAGGTCAAGAAATTTTTAGAAATTGGCGGACCGGCAAATTGACATGAACCAAACTTGGTGTATGAGGGTTAGCCTGCATGAACTCTTCGAGGTCCGTCTTCCAGCCAGAGGCTGTCTCCGTGTCGACAACGCCACGAATGACGACGCAGCCTTTGTTTTTGATCGAGTTAATCTCATCGGGAGTCAGCTTGTCCAGGTCTGCAAATTTGACTTGGGGAACGAACTATTGAACAATATCAGCGGGGAGACACCAGAAAGTCTTATCTCGAGGGCAAGCTTACGTTGGAACCAACCTGCGCAATCTCAGTGGTGCGTGCAGCGAGATCGCCGATGATCTCAGTCCATGAGGCTGTGAGACTCTCTTGTGTCGTCGCCAAGACAAGCTCGCGTTTCAAGTCGAGGAAACGCGAAGGCCATTCATACGTGTCACTTGACATGGCAACGAGTTTGCTAGAGCTTATTGCGGAGTTTTGATCGGACCAAGTTGAAACCGCAACCGACAAGTCAACGTTTCAACTTATATGTACTTACTGGACGTCAGGACACCATCCAAGTCCAGCCTGGACCACGACGAACTCTAGGCCTCTAGCCGCCAATTCATATCCTACGACATCAAGAACATAATGATCCACGTGAGTGTTCAATTAAGGGTACACCAGAGTGACAAATTCGTAATCTCACTTGGTGTCGCCGCAGTAAATCCTGACCCGTACGTCGTCCTAAGAAAGCCAACGAGCGACTATTTCTTACGCATTCTCAGAACTCTTGACGTGGAAGCTTGACGTTGTCGGAATTTTCGTTATAGGTATGAGCCGCAGCACGAGCCAGCAATTTGTTGCGCTTTACATCAGAGTTCGGGATACTGAATCAATCATCACGGTCAGCCCGGGGAGGAAACGCATGATAAGTAAATGAGAAACATACCTGTAATGCTTCAGGCTTCAATTCTGTTCTCGTTGAATTGGGGTCGCGAGGCTCTCAGTAGCCTAGCCGCGCTATTCGAATTCCGACAGCACAACTTGGAAGTGCAAGCAGCGCTGGGGTCCCAACCTTGCATCAGATGATTTGCTCAACTCAAAATAAAAAATCTATGGAAGCAATCGAGATACTTAAATTATTTCTGGACAGAAAGAATGATGACAGAGGAACTGCGATGGGAAACCTGCGAGTGAGTGACTCTTGATGTAAGACTTGCGCATTTCTGAGTTATCTGAGTCCCAAGCTTGATATTCTGTTTTCTATGTTCCACGCCGTTAGTGTGCTGATGAATTCTGACGGTATGACCATGAGCATTCTCAAAAAGACATGCAATGACAAAAATAGAATGACCACCGCAGGGGTCGAACCTGCAATCTCCTGATTCGTAGTCAGACGCGATGCCATTTCGCCAGGCGGCCGACTTTTTGTTGTTACGGTAATACACCATGTGATGTTCTATGCATAGAACACAATGGGTCGTGAGATTCATGTCGATCCACGTAGGCACGTGGATGTGTTTTGGTGCCATGCTATCGGAGCCCGACTGAAAGGGGCCATTCCTGAATCCAAACGGCTTGCGCGCTGGACAATACCAAATACGATACAGCAATTCACACCGAGGGTGGTCAGCGTGGACAAGGCGCGGATGCTGCCTTTCCGATGTATCAGTGGTAAAACAGATTTGTTTCAGTTCTCGTGTGGTCTCGTGTCTCACGAGGTCACCACAGAAGCAGGATTCATCCGACATGTACACGTGCGACTGAGCCATTTTGCACGCCTCGGGACTAGGCAGCTAACACTCACGTATATATAAGTCCACGCTGATGCATTTCGACAGCAGCCAGGCTTGTTAAAATGATTTGTGGTCTTTCCCGCATTGCATTGCAGTCGTTGGTATCCTCTATCTTGATTTTCAGCACTACGACCGCCGCAAACACAAACGTGAAAGCCCCAGTTGTGGATCTTCGTTATGCACGGTACCAAGGATACTTTGATGCACAGAAGAACACCACCAATTTCTTGGGCATACGCTATGCTACTCCACCTCTTGGTATGTCCATTTCGTCATGACGCCGTTCCAGGCACACTGATGTTACATCTTAGGAAATTTGAGGTTCCAAGCTCCACAGTCACCAGCCTTCGAGCCTGGTGTGCAATCCGCTACGCAGAGCCCCAACATATGCCATCAAGCCGGGAGTGGCGAGGGCACGATGGCGCTGATTTCACCGCACGGACTCAATAGACGACAGAATACAACAACGGCGGTTTCAGAAGATTGCCTGTTCCTCAAGTAAGTAGGACTGTCAAACATAGACGCGGAAAAATAAAACAATGTTAGTGTTTTTGTGCCAGGAAAAATGACTGCGAAATCAGTCAGTACGGCTGGGCTCCCTGTGTTGGTATGGATTCACGGTGGAGGGTATGTGTTTGAGATATAAGCCCATGCATTCATATTTGATCTTCAAGCTTAGTTACATCTCTGGAGGTGCCGGTGGGGATGGTACCGCCAATCTCCTTGGCGATTCCTTGAATACCGTGGTCGTTGTCGCTATCCAATACCGTCTTGGTGTATTCGGTATGCCCTTTCACTTTGAGTCGTAATTCGACCTGATTCTTGCATTAGGATTCCTCCCTGGTAGTGAGGTCAAAGCTCAGGGTGCACTGAACGCTGGCCTCCGTGAGTAAATCTAAATCTTATTGTCATTATCGTACATCTTACTGAAAACATCCGGCATTATCAGTCGACCAACAATTTGCATTGCAATGGGTGCAGGATCACGTATGTCCTTCGTGTGTGTTCATACTTCTCCTACTTATGAGCTTATGTTAGATTGGACTATTTGGTGGTGACAAGACTCATGTGACAATATGGGGCGAATCCGCAGGCGCTGGCTCTGTTCTGCAGCATGTCATCGCCAACGGAGGTAACACTCAACCACCGCTTTTCAATGCTGCGATTGTCAGCTCCACGTTTTTGCCTTCCCAATACCATTACAATGATCGGTTGCCTGAGGTAGGCTGCTACACATTTATTACCATCTGAGGACCTGGAAACTAATCGAGATTAGTTGTTGTACAACGATGTTGCTTCTATGAGCGGGTAAGACATTATTTTGCCAAATACTTCACGACGTCGTAATTCATTTTGGGCAGGTGTGCATCGAGCGCTAATTCATTCGCATGCCTACAATGCGCAGATGTGAATACTTTGCAGATTGCAAACTCCGACATTGCTGCCTCTGGTTTCTTTGGTACATTTTTGTTCGTTCCAGTGGTGGATGGATCCTTAATTGTCGAGCGTCCAACTGTCACGCTTACAAAGGGCCAGGTGAACGGAGTAGGTGATTGCCTTCATCATTTATTTCTCTGGCTAAGGTTCCTGAAGGAAGTGCTTCTTGCGTTCAACAACCAGAACGAGGGAAACGTTTTTGTCAATGTGAACGAGACATTAACAATCACAGATTATGTCTCCGAACTTTTTCCGGATATGACGTCAGACCAAGTCCATAAAGCTGCACATGTGTATGAGGAGTATGGGAGTGCAGTTGAGCAGGCCATTCAGGTGATCGGAGATTGTAAGTCGGGCGACTTCAAACTCGGACAACTATTGTTTATTCTGACCTTCTTTATAGCCATATTCGTGTGTCCAACCTATTACATACTGTCAGCATTCGTTGGGCGTTCATGGAAGGTTAGTTTTACAATTTGCCTTGTAGATGCACCATTACGGACTGAACGAGCCTGTCTCAGGGACTTTTTGCCATCCCACCCGCATATCATGGCTATGATGCGTTGTATTACTTCAACATGTACGCACGCTTCACTCTCTGACCTGTCACTTCATGTTCTCAATCAACGGTCTATATAACAATCTTAGAACTGCTTTCCTCACATACAACAACATCCAATTCATCGAAGCTTTCTCGCAGTCTTTTATGTCGTTCACCAAGTACTATGATGTCAACAGAAAGTTTGACCCGACGAACATCACTCCCATGTGGAATAAATACAATGTTGGCGAGACCGAAATGTTGTTCAATCATACCGAGGATGGAGAACCGGAGATCATTCCGATGAAGTCAGACACAAAATTACTGCAGCGATGCGCGTACGTCCCATTTCTCACGTTCCGCTGTTGAAACGAATGGTAGCGCTTGGGTTTCTCACCTGTTGTTTCCACACTACAGGTTTTGGTCGACGGTGACGTCCACGACCGCACAGTGATTGGCATGTGTTGGACTGAAGACGCTTATATTTGGATGATAACGTCCGTTGACCATAAGCCTATTTGTATTTCAACCATTCTCCGAGGTCGTTCCTTTGGGTATTTATTTACGAAGGCAATGTTTTAACTACTTTCAAATTGGACAATTGGTAAACTTATTACGTATCTTATGTCTTGAACCACGTACAGATGCACCAAATGGAAGAAGAGGTCGTATTGAAGAAGCTAAGATAATAAGTCACAGGGGGTCAGTGTGCCCGAGACTAAGTGTCCCAATGAAAAGAGTACGGAATAACATTAATTCAAGTGCGTACTCACACCTCACCCCTATTTAGTTACTTACATGTGTTGCCTCGCGACCGTCGCCCATCAATGGCGCTTGTTCAATCATGCACGCCCCCAATTGACCCCTTGAGTCCCCTGCTGGATTCCGAGGTGCCTCCGGCTCGCCCACCCCCTGGTAGACCAAATTTTCTCGAAAAGCACGTGCTGTGGTCCTGTTGCAAACTTGCAATAGAGTATTACAGTATCACAATACATGATCGTGGACGGGGGAACGTTGCAACAGGGACACGATGGTTACAGTAAAAGATGCGACAGGAGTCCAGGATCTTGTGGCTAATCACATCCGTTCTGACGTCTCGCAGCAGTATAGCATGCAACAGCGTTTCTAGGTAGTAATAGTAAATCGCTGTTCCTGACCTCGTGAGCATGCTAAACTGAAGGGACCCACCTACACATTGGTGACCGTCTCGTCCGAGTCTTCTGCTGACTCCAAGTCCTGTGAACAATGGACGTCGAAATACCACTTCGGTCTCACAGACCCGTGCAAACCAAGTCTTTCTTGCACCATGGCGATGACGTTTTCTTCATTTTCTTCGATGAGCTGCTTCTTCTTCTTCGTGTAGTTATCATACAACTCGAGCACAACTCCGAGTCCACAGTCGGGCGTGGGCTTCAAGGGAAGACGGAGTTCAAGATTATATTGAACCTCCTCGGAAAGCCTCTTCATCA
>JBBPSN010000020.1:6889-28395 GCA_038093615.1 Austroboletus olivaceoglutinosus | reverse complement strand
TCACACGGGGCACCGTTAAGGGCGATACGGTATTCGGCGCGAACTCAGGGTGCAGCACCAAACCGAACGTCACCGCATACGAGTGTAACACCATGTCACTGATCAGAAACCCAAAGTGGAGGAGCGGCGGGTTTGGATTCTTGGCAGTAACGCGATACTCGATTGGAAGTTTGACCATGGGTTCCCGCTTGGAGCAGCGCTTGCGCTACATGGAACGGATTGTTAGCAATTAGTAACGTGGACAAAAGGTTTTGCGAACTTTAGAGTCACGATTCTTGGAATTGACAGGGCCCAGAGCCGGCACGGTAGCCATTGTATGACAGTCGGGATCACTGAGAAGTTTTAAGTGAGAACTGGTCGAACTGTGCGCGAGATTTAAGTAAAGACCCGTTGTGGCAGTGCAGGTCTAGGGGCTAGGTCTCGGGCTGGAAGCAGAGGAGGGAGAGTGCCGGTCGGAGTCGGAGAGAGGCACCGGTGCACCGTAATACAATCACGTGAGGATGGCATGTCATCCGGACTCCACACCTGCACTGCGCATCATGCACATGATGTCCCCACCCACAATCTACCCCTGTCATGCCCTGACAAACAATAAATAGAAGTGCCAGTGAACAATGGGACTGGTCACTGGCACTTACAATAAGACGGAGTGACAGTGGACTACCCTCCATACGGACCACACCCTGCTGGACCATGATCGATCGATCCACCGAACAATAGGATGGAGTGACAGTGGACTACCCCCACACGGACCACACCCTGCTGGACAATGATCGATTAATCCACCGACAATTTACCCGCATCAGCTCCTCTCACAATAAAAAGAAGTGTGTCAGTGAACAATGAGACTGTGGTCACTGACAATAGGACGGAGTGACAGTTGACCACCCCTACACGCCACACACTGCTGGCGATAATGTAACCTTCCATTTCCGAACAACAATATTGATAGTGCTTACCAGGTAGATAAGGCCTGCAATCATGCAGACTGTCAACACTGTCGTCATGTCTTCCACTTCCGAGTCCCTGGTGAGCTCGTAGCCTTCTCCAAGATATAATATGCATATCCGATCCTGGCTCATTCCGACCTCATAGCTACAGTTCTCCTCCAAGGAATTTTTTTTCCTTCATCTTGGAGCCCTCCTGCAATATGCTCATTCACGCGGACGAAATGAAAACAAGAATGAAAACCCGATCTACGGGCCATTGAATTTTGTGCTGAGTACCTTTAGCACTAGCGCCACTGTCACCATAAGCGGACACAAGAACGTTTGTCTTGGATGCTTTCCTCAAAGAAGTATCAAACTGGCCACGGGGGAGTATTGCACACCCGACTTCACCGTGTTACTTGCCCGATTTGACTCAGCAAACACCGACACTAGCCCGGAGATCGGCGATATCCGTCCTTTGATATGGGAAGCAAAACCTGGTCCGGATTCTTCTTGGTTTGGGCCGTTTGGCAATGATGGACCGCAGCAGCCGTGTGCTCCTAATTCCGCGCAGTTTTTTGCTCATTTCGAGCAAGCAACAATCCAGTCTTTTTTCGCTACAGCGTTGCTTCAACGGAGGTCATATGTTGTCCTCAGCGTCGGTATCTGGTTTATTCTTATACGCGCTCCGGAAAACTCTGGTGAAGATTCTCGTGACCAGACCGACGAATATTTGAAGGTCCCGATATCTCCAATTGTCAATGGAAACTGGACTGGATTTTCGAACCCTTTCCTATACGCATTGGATTTATGTTTCACAAACACTGGGCCTGGCGTGACCATCAACCCACATGTTTTTTTCCAGCTCCTCTCGGGCTCGAAGGGGAAAAAAAAAATTATAGAATCCTTTAGAGAGGTATGTGGTATTAAGTCTTTTCCGTTAGATATCAGGAATTGAATCAAATTTGCAGGAGGGAGAACTCACTAATTTCATGGAAGATTATAAGAGATGGCAGCAGTCTAAACGAATCGACACCGCAGCTGCTGTTGGCGGCTCCGCATCAGACGAATCAGGGCAATCGACATCACCGTCGGACTGGTCGAAGGACAACCCTAGAGATGCAGGGAATGTCAGGCCGGCAGCTCAGGGCACGAGACCTAACACTCGCTCCAGAAATAGGGAAGTTCCTGATCCTGATTCCACATCAAACCAGGAAAAGGACATCATTGTAAGTGTTGTTCTTCAAGGCAAAAAGTGACCTGTATTTAAAACCCTACAAGTTCACCGACATAACTTGCACCATTAAAGTCACTGGACGTATCAGGAAGGGAGGAAGTGACGATGAAGAGGAAGACGATGGTGACGATGGTGACGATGAAAAGGATAGTGATGATCAGGATGGTGACGATGAAGGAAAGCGACGATGAAGAGGACAACCCTAAACAAAGAAGCATTGTTCATACGTTGATATCATATGTATATGTTTCCATTGAACACGGAAGGACGTATGTATCATATTTTCACCTTGCCAACCGAGTGGTCCGTCTGTACAACCCCTGTGACACCACCGTCAACAACATTCGCATTGCGCGAGTAGTAGGTTACCAATGTATGTAAGTGGTGAACCTGAAGACTCAAGAGCTTCGACATCTAGGGTGCCACAGCCTCCATGCGTCGGTCTAACAGCTCATGGCGCTCGAGTCTCGTAAGATATTCTCTGTGCGAGCACTTGTTTGACTGACAGAGCCTTGAATCAGTCTCTGGATCCAAGATAATGTAATTGACCTGTGGCCTTGATGGTCCTCCGAGTGCGAGATCGAGCGACGAGAACATCGTGCAGGTGTGGCCATTTTCTGGGCGTCTTGCCTCTCTCGGATCACCATGTAGTTATTCGTCATCGGAAATAGTGTGCTGAAAGTTGGCATCCGTTTACAATTTACAATGGCACCTGGACCCGCGTTTCGTTCTCACTTGTTGTACTACTTAAGTATCTACAATCCGAAAAACTGACAAAATGCTGTGCCAGTACATATTTCGATTTTGACCAGGACGCTGTCGGGGTTTGAATTGCATCGTGCCGCTGGGTGTCCCTAACCTTCGCCCTTGCGTCATGCTGCCCTACAACAACTATACGTTGCGCCACACCCTCGTCGAACGAAGCTCAAACGTTCACACCCGACTGTTGCGCACGCAAGCGGAGGACTCGAGATCTGCTTATCAATTGGGATGCGAGGTTCCATCAATCGCTCTTATATTGGGGCAGAACTTCTGAGACCGGATACATGGGTGCTGGCTAGGGAGGTCGATTGGTGGTATGAAATGGTGATGGTACCTGGCATCAGTAATCGGTGGGGAATTCTAAGGAAACCCATGTAGGGGAATATTCAAACTTCCGAGGTTGATGACACTCGTCTCTTTGCGAAGGGCTTTACTGATGCGTTGGCGCTAGAACGGGGTGGATATATGCACATATGTAGTTTTTCAATTTTGGGGCATGACATTATCGCGCCGTTTTATGTGCGCTGGGATGGGAGCCCAGGGAAGGACTGCCTGAGCGCTCGATGGCACTTTTGCACATCCGCCGAGACTTTGAATGCGATGCCCAAGTCAGAGATCAGTAATTTACTATGCAAAGGGATGACGATTCAGATAGTCTACTGACAAAGACCATCAGCCCACATTGCGAACCAAGCAAATGCAGCAGGACGCAGACTCGCTGGTTTATAACTTGAAGAGAGTGCTCAAGCGCTCAGGACTGGCCTGGGACTAGCATACGGTCATCATTCACAGTAAGCGAAGTTGAGTCGTCCCAGTGGACTCGGACATAACTGGCGACTCTTTGCTACTAACTTATTTCACAAGGCCAGATGCTGGTTGCGGTGGTGATTGATCTAAGCCAAGATCTAAGCATTTCAATTTTGATGTCGACCTTGATCGGGGGGTCGTCAAAGTCAACGCACGTGACAATCGAACCGCGTCGGCTGTGGTTCCCACAACCGCCACTTTTTCGCTTCTCTCCTCTTGCTTGCCTCCTTCCCTTCCTTCTTTACGCTCACAAACCTTTCTAACGAACTTTTCTCCCATATTTCAGGTCTGTAATCTATTTTTCCTTGATTTGACCCGCACGAACCTCTTTGCACAGTCCACATTCCCTCGTCCATATCGCCGCCTACAAACGGGCGCCTGCAGCATCGCTAGGCCGTTCGCATTGTCAAATATCATTTATCGCATCACGTTTCTGTCAATTTCGTGCTCTATCTCTTTGCGCCATCTCGCCATAACTTGCCACTGGAGATGGCAAACTCGCAACTACTACCTTCATGGATGACACTCTCGACGGTTGTCATCACGAATTCGGATGGACAGCCTGTTGCGACGAGTGCGACGACGTTGGAACTACCGTTGACGTACTATGGGCCAAGCGTAAGTACATCACTTTTCAATCTTCATCCCCCCACCCTCCCGGCGCACGTACGCCCTGTACTCCTGAGCGGGGTCGCTTTTGGAACTATTCACTGCCATTCACCGCTCGAATGGGCGTTGTTCCGAAACCCTGCATTCTGAGGAATGGAACTTTGAAACCAAGGAATGCAATGACGTTGGGGCGATGACTGACGAATCCTTCTTTGTAGATACCCCTCGGAACAGAGGGAGTCTGGACTTGGGGTGGTCTTACCTCTCCCGCATCGCCCACGTCTACGTCATCCACAGCGAGACCCACTTCTCCCTCCACAACCCATCCCTCTTCTACTCTTACATCCACATCCACATCCACTACATCTGCGATACCTTCTTCACTTACTTCTTCATCTCTTTCGACTGGCGCGGTTATTGGTATCGTGTTTGGTTCCATCGCAGCATTCAACCTCCTGGTCTTTCTGTTCATTTGTTTTTTCCGCTATCGCGCCCGAAGACTTCGAAGTCGACACCATCAAACACCAATCTGGACTCACTGGGAAGTTGTTGGCTCGTCAGGTCCTCGCCCCGACGAAGAGCGACCCCATGGCGTTGGTTCTCCAAGAGACAGCGGCGAAGAGGCCGACCCTTTCCTCCAACGCAGTAGAGGCGCCGTAGACGGATCCCGACATCCCGGTTCAAGCATCCGTCCTGTCCCTTCACTTCCTCCTGGAGCCGCACCTCCGCAGATTGTTGGAAGCACTGGTTCAGGCGATTCCGGACATACAAGTTCATCCGCCGTTACGGATTACGGCGTTTTACTTCCTGGTGGTGGTCCCATTGGCCAAGCGTATCATGATGAAGCACATTTCCCTGCACGGCCTAGCAGTGAGATGACTGGATACATTATGCCACCTGGTGAACTTATGAAGATAGACGATGAAGAGGAACCTCCGAGTCCACCACGAATGTATGGTGTTCAGCGCCCCAGCGATCCATCCCTTCCTGAAGTGTTTACACCCCTTCTCCCTCCACCGCCTCTCGATATCGACCGTCTGTCCACTCGGAAACCTTCTTCTCTAAACGAAAAAGAAAAATCTGTCCGCAGTGTATCTTATCCTGCGAGCGACATGGAAGACTCCAAGGTGTACACTGCACGTCGAGTCCAGGTAAAGGAGCTTGGTCCACGGTCTCCTACAGAAGATGAATCCTCATCTAATCGTCGCACGGACGATGGTCCCGTTCCCGGACCTAGTAGTTGGAGGAATAGCTTTGGGCTTGGCTCGATCTCGAGGCTACGAAGGAGTTGGTTTGGAGGTTCGTCATCACGGGATACTTCCAAGTCATCTGGCGGACGTGTACGTGCCGATGATGCTGAAGTCAACCAATCGCTGTTGAGCGCGCCGCGTGCTCAGGCTCGACCCGGACTTGGTCTCAATATTGAAGGCGAACGCCCCATGTCGTCTGTCAGCACGAAAAGTGCCATATCTGGTCATACGGTATATCATGACGCGGCGTCACAGCTTGGCACCCCTGTATCTGTTCCTTCGCGTGCAATGACACCTGCCAGTGCGCGTGGTCCAAATTCAGGAAACGATTTTGTCCCTCCTCTGCCAATGGGCGCGCCTCCTGCATACACTGTCAGTGATCCGTACGATTCCATGGGGAGCCGAGGAAGCTTCCCATATTCCCAAGGGGTAGACGTGCTCGATCTTCCTGTCCCACAACCTGCTTCTCCATTTACGGCGTCTGGGGGTACATCTGGAGTAATTAGACGTGTGGCCACGCCCCCAGGACTTGGCGGCGGCTCGCACGCACACGCATGGCGGGATTCACTTTCTGTGATCACTGGATCTTCGAATAACGCAAGTGTCACGATTGATGTGCTCGACGCCGATCCTCCGACAGCGGGCGAAGGGTGGAGATCAATGGCTGGTTTACATGGTAGCAGTAGTGAACCCGATCTAGGACAACGACGAGCCACATTTGGTACGGTGAGTTTACTCTGAGGGACACCCGGTTGATTCCTGAGAGTTTTGTTTGACAGCCCCAAATCGTCTATCAGCCTCGTCCGATGCTCTCTGATCAAGGTTCGCTGCATTCAATGCGCTCACATCTAAGCCCATATTCCCACTCTACCGGCTCTGCGCCTATATCTTCGAAACATTCCCGCGTCCTTTCTGGCTCCAACTCCTCTCGACGATCTGCGCATTCTCGTGTACAGACTGATGGCTCAGGTTCAATTCGATCAGGTTCCGTTTCTTCGTTTGGTCGCCGGCAGGGTGGTTCTGTCTCGCCCTCTGTTTCAGCATTTGGCAGTGCGAATGAATCAAAACGTCTGTCAGCCTTGGAAGAGCTCCCTCTGGTAAACCCTGAAGAACCAAGCCGCGTGTCTGTGTTGGGACCGATGCCCTCGTTTGCGCATTCGACGACTGCGCCGACGATTCGGAGTGTGGGTGCGACAACCACCTCTGGTGACACGGTGCTGACGCGGACGACGACGACATTGACGGCTGGGACGGACACGATGTTGTTGAACAAGGATAGCCAGGAGGACGTATTGTCAAAGGTTCTTCCAACGTCGGTGGACGTTGAGAGAGTCGGGATATGAGGTGGATTCTTGAACTTTTTCTTTTTGGGTCTTGTCTCTTTGTTTTGGCATACGAACGGGTTTTACCGTTTATGATCCCTCCCGCTAGCGTTACCCCCTTCCCTCCCTCCCGCGATGCCCTTTGGGGCATCATATTTGCGATACCTCTACTCTCTGTTGACGATTTAGCTCACGACGATTTACGACCACCCTGCGATACCTTGGTGTTCTAGCATTATATCTCTTACTCCCAACAATTTACTTTTATGCTGACAATCATATGCTTGTATGACCTTTTTCTTAGGGTGTGTGTGTGGATCGTTTACAGATATATCATTGATATGTACGGCGACTCGTCGGCAGGTGCTGTGCCATGATTCGTCACGTGCACTGGCTCAACACTGGTTCTTGCTGCGTGGGCGGTGTACGCTGGAGGCGAACAGCTCAACCAAGCACCATCATGTCCAATACGCCCAGTTCTGCTGTCGACTCGGAAAGCATGAACTGGAAACTTGATGAATTGGAGTATACAATCTGACATGTGTTTATTCCCGCCAACACCGAGACAGGTACTATCCCGGCGCATCCTGTAAAGGGCAGCAAGTCGCTAGCTCGTGCAGCAAGCTGTGTACAAGTAACTTATCCCGGCGTGTCTGAGGTGTCACTCTGTCATGTTTCTTGCACCTCAGAGCATCCGTGCTGTTGCAGCCGAGGAGGATCAGAACGTCCCAGTCACTACAACCGACATTCTCCGGTGGGCAATTCACGAGACCTGGACTGATATTCAGAAATGGGCTCCTTACTGGGCGCAACAAGGTATCGACCACAAGTCCCGATACGAGACTTTGTCCCGTTTTTGTGACGGTAGCCTCACTCCAGAACAATTGGAGCACTCATGGGTTCAACCAGAACGCAAATCACTGGCCGATCTGTATGCACCATTTCAATCCTCAAAATACCCTGAGTTACTCGTCCATTCTCGATGGTTATCCTGAGATCTGGCGGTGCTGTGAGGACCTTGGGGTCCTGCAGCTTCCAGGGACACAGGTGGAAGAAGAACAGGAAAGAGAGGTCAATCGTGAGATGGAGCGAGAGCGAAAAACGCAGAATCGACCTTTCGAACCAAAACCGGCAGCACAATTCCTTCATCCAGACGTTGTTACCTTTGTGAGGACTGGCGTCATTCCCACACGCCACAGCGATACCCCCTTTCATTCCATCTCTACGGCCCTCAGAGGGAGTTCTGCAGCCGTCAGCGAAGCACGTTTTTGGAGTCCATTCCTCCTAGCAACCTCGGATTTCTGCAGCATAGTGAGCTCTATATCACGTCATGGGAATACGGATCCGTATCTACGCCCTGTGCAGTGGATTCTCTCTGGAAATTGGGGGGTCCATCGAGTCCTTGTGCTTATCAGCCCATTCGAAGCTGATAGCTTAATGCCAGACATCAGGGGCAGCAATCACGTCCACCTTCATGTTTATACACCCCGTACATTCGAGCGCATGAGGCCTTCTGACAACCTCATGTTCTACTCGATTCCACCCGTTCCCGACAACTGGATGCCACCTTGGGACCTAATCGATCAACTGAACATCTTTTCTGGGCAACTTTATTTCAGAGACCACGAATCGTACCGCCGATCACATATTTTTCTGGGCATTCATGACCAGGATCTGCCAAGAAGTATCAGCACAGCGATGCGGCATCATCGAATCACTCCTGATGTTCTGCAAGAGATCGAACATATATTCACTGATTCCCCACTAAAATCAATAATAAACTTGCTTCTCATTCGGAGGAGAGGTCTGTCCTTTGGCGAGACGCATATGGGTAGAATTCTTCAAGGGCAGCAACTGACCGAAAAAGACTTTGGGAGTCTGCCAGTGCCATCAGCGACCTCTCATCCCAGTCTGGTTGCATTTAATACAAAAATATGCACGTCGGCAGCCACTGGAGATGGTCGTGCATCATCATCGCGTTCCCAATTGTCGAAGTGGGGGTGGGAGGCAGTTCGTTCTCCTGATGGAGACTTTGGCTCACTGCAAAAGCGCCCACGAGCGAGTCAATGATCCTCTGATTAAATCTTAACGATGTACTTATGATATGTCTGATAGTGAACATCGTCACTTTTGTATCCCGATCAAATGCCTTGCAATGCGATCGTCCGTGTATAGTATCTGTGCTTGGTAGAATTACGATCACCATATGATTACTCTTTTCCTTCACGCGTTGAAGCCACAGTTCATTCTAAGGTGATGCTATTATTCCCCAAGACACATGGGTAGAATTCAAGGGTGCAAAAAAAGGGTGCATGGGGGTAAACTTCAAGTTTTGGTCGTATGCATGATGCGCTGCCACAAGCCGGAGTCACGTTGAGTAGTATCGAAATGCAGCTGGACTTGCGCTATCAGATCGTACTCTCAGTCATCCAAGCTAGGGATGAAAACCGAAGGCAAGGTACCTCCAAGAGATGACCAATGGATTTGTTCACGAAAGACTCATGCTATCTGCCAGGTAACCTTTTATCGGGCTTTATGCAGATACATTTACGCCACCTCCACAGATCAAGACATATAAAGCAAGCTATTTTTAAGCCCTGCGAATCACTGGGCTGTCATAGACGTCACAGTTGACCAAAACCTGTAAAACACGGAGACGTATGCGAGTGGGTATAAGCAGACCAGTTTCGGACAAAGAAAAACAAAGCAAACATACGCGCAACGCAAGAGTATTCTCTGATCCGTCTCGATCGGGTGGACTACCGGTACCCCAGCCTCTGTATGATTGAATAGCATCTCCGTCTCCCCAATGTCGTATTTGTTCCACCACGGGGTGATATTTGTTGGATCGAACTTTTCATTGACATCGTAGTATTTTGCAAGCGACATGAAAGACTGCGAGAAAGCCGTGATGAATACAGCATTGTTGTAGGGAGGAGGATCGCCTGGGCTAAGATTGTTACAAAGACACGTGGGTTGAGAATACGACAACTGGAAGGACAAAGGACGGAACATACCTGTCAAAGTAGTAGATGCAGTCATCACTATGGTACGCAGGTGGGACAGCAAAGAGTCCCTGAAATATCCCATTACAGCATCAGGTCGGGCCTGCAGTGATCCGGCTCACAAAACTTAAAAGACTAACCTTCCACGCACGACCAGTGAATGCCGAGAGCAGGGTGTATGTTGGGCATACAAAGATAGCTGCAACCGAATGAGCGACCAAACTCTTCAACTTGAAGCACATGACTCACAGTCCCCCATTACCATGATGGCCTGTTCGAGTGCAGTACCGTAGTCTCTATAGACATTGGCGGTTTCTTGGACTTGATCCGATGTCATGTCTGGAAAAAGCTGAGAGACGTAATCTGTGATTGTCAGAGTTTCGTTTGCATTAACAAATATATTTCCTTCGTGCTGGTTGCTGAGTGCAAGCAGCACTTGCTTTGGGAACCTCAGCTGGAAAAACACAGCGAAAAATGGATGCACACATACCCCATTCAACTGCCCTTTTGCAAGGGTGACAGTAGGACGCTCGACAATAAACGTGCCATCCACGACAGGAACGAAGACAAATGTGCCAAAGAAATCTGAGGCAGCGACGTCTTGGTTTACAGTCTGAAGAGTATTTGCATCCACAGATTGTAAACATGTGAACGTGTCGGTGCTCGAGGAACATCTGCACAGAAGGCGCTGTTATGCAGATAAGTGGTATATGCCAGATGCCATACCCTGTCATAGAAACAACCTTGTTATAGATAAACTACCTTTGTTCAGTTCTCGGCGCCTTCGACGAAGACACCAAACCTACCTGAGGTACCCGATCATTGTAGTAATACTGGGGAGGCAAATACGTGGAACTTGCCATTGCGGTATTGAAAAGCGGAGGTTGAGTGTTACCCCCGTTTGCGACGATGTGTTGAAGAACAGAGCCAGCCCCAGCAGATTCACCCCATATTGTCACGTGAGCCTTGTCACCACTAAACAGTCTTATCTAAAACAAGCCCATTAGTACGGGCGAAGAAGAGAGGCATGAAAAACTGTACATAATCCTGCACCCATTTTAATGCCAGAGTTTGGTCAACTGGAGACACCATGTGTTTCCAGTGAGATGTAAAACGAAGGCAACATGATTCACTCACGAAGACCAGCGTTCAGTGCACCATGAGCTTTGACCTCGTTTCCAGAAAGGAACCCTAACGCGAGAATCAGGCGAACAGTCCAATAACTCGGAGGAGGACATACCAAATACACCGAGCCGATATTGAATGACGACAACAACGACACAATTCAGGGAATCAACTACGAGATCGACTCCGTTGTAATCGGCAGCATATCCATACTGGTAACTGCGCCTAAAGTTCAGATCACATACACACACATATGCGGGTCAAATCCTCACCCTCCGCCGTGAATCCATACCAATACAGGAAGCCCGTCCTTATTGACTAGTTCCGCAGACATTTTTCCGGGTACGAAGACACTGCCGTGTGTTGAAATGTCTCTGCAGTTGAGCCTTGTGTTGGACTGTCCTACTTACTTCAGATATAAACAATCCTCCGAAGCCGCTGGTGTAATGCTTCGTCGTTTGCCGTATCCGTGTGATGGAACCAACGCCATTGTGCTATTACCGAAATCAGCTTGATAACACATGTCCGGATTTTGCATGGCAAATTGCACTCCGGGTTCGAAAGCTGGAGGCTGCGGAGCTTGGAACCTCAGATTCCCTTAGTCGAAATCTCAGTAAGACGGTGGCACAACAACCGGACAACCGACTAACCAAGAGGCGGAGAAGCATAGCGTATGCTTAAGAAACTTGTGATGTTCGTCTCTGCATCATAAGACCCTTGGTATTGTGCATATCCAAGGTTCACGATTGGGGTTGTTACATCCGCATTTACGACCGACGCAGCCCTCACGAACAAGTTGAAGAAGTGCAACGATTGCCATGCAACGTAGGAAGTGAGACAACGAACCATCCTGACTTTGAAACCAGGGGGAGTTCGGGGATTTTATACTTGGGCAGAAATCGACCGGCTTCATATTTAGTCCGTGTTGGCTGTACTACATGCTATGCAGGTCGCTAATAACGGTTTACCATATACAGATGTTCAATGACTCGGTGACAGTACTCACAGTGATATTAGGAACTCACATATCTATGCCGGACAACCCTCAGTCGTATGATACATGCCCTAGAAGAAAAAAAACAGCACAGCCACAGCTGTACTTGTTTTGGAGAGTAAGTTATAGACAGTTTCGGCCTTGCGAACAAGGTGACTAACAGGTCGTGGTACCCTGAATTCCATGGAGCATCATGCATCAAGTGATCTGTGAACTACAAGAAAGAAATGGCGCAGTCTCGAAATACTCGACTCTCAATCGAAAACCAAAAGTCAGGTTTGCTCAATGCCAAGGTAGTATTCTTGTGTCGAAAATGTTCAGTCACATCATGATCAGAGACGGACTGATCGCATTGCTGACAACCGAAGATGACATACTCCCCATCTAATTGTGCAACCCAGAAGAAGGTTCTTGATCGATTGATCAATCAATCATGGCTATGAACCTCTCAACTCGATCGTCTCCTTGGTTTTGAACTTCCTATTCGACCAATCTGCGGAACGGAAACAAAACTGGTTCCCGTATAGATCGAACTCGATGAAGGGTTTGTCGAGCACCGTCCCTAACATTCTCGATTCTCCTTTATCTCCTTTATCTTGTTGGACCGTCCGTACGTGATCCGGCCCGATGGTCGATGGAGAAAGGGTCAAGTGAAGTGGTACAGGGCAAAGTTGGAGTTTTGCTTTGGGACGACTGTATGGGACCAATATGAGAGGAAGTAGTACTAATTTTATGGCACAGAACGCACGCTTCAACTGATTTTTTCGCGTGAAAGGCTTGAATGCGTTCTCCGTCTCGTGGAGAACGATCCCAGGGAGACCGACAAGACAGGGGTTCTGGCTTTAGCGAACTGAGAAAAGGTTAGTAGGAGCGAGCAGCAAGCGAAATGAGCCCATGATGTACACTTATTACTTACCGGCCCGTGAGCAGTCATTGAGATCGGCTTTGACTAGCTTGGCGTGCATAGAAGAAGCACCTAGCATCTTGTCTTCGCGTGATAACACTGAAGCATCTGCAACACCCAATCCTAGTGACTCCAATATATTCCGCATCCAAAGCCGATGCAACGACACGAACAACTCAAACCTATACATCACAAAATACCCTCACGTCATCGAACAAGGAATCCATACCTAGTTGCACGTTTCTCCCAAATGGTTTGAGCCTTTTTCGGTCTTTGTCTGCCTGTTTCCGACCTTGTTTAGTCTTCCTCTTTTGGTTCTACTTTCTCGAGCAGGGTTTTCGAGGAGTATGTGGGGGTCCTTGATACGACTCTCGAGTACTCCAGCGGGGTCGGCAATTCCTGCTGCACACATGTCGGCTTGAAAGGGGCTTCCGTGGACAGCTTGAAATGCGGATTCTAGCAAATACAGATATCGAACTTGGACATTACACGAACCTTTCCATTCATTATAGGTTTGTAAATATCATCGACGTCTTTTTGATTTGTAGTCGAGGCATGTTCGAGTGATGGTTGCTGCTGGGGAGTGGTATCAATTCACGTGAATAGGTGGTATTGTTTACCAAAGGCTTTAGAAGAACCCGGCGAGAAACATCAAAAAAACCAACAAAACGTCCAGAGATCGAGTAAATAATGACACGCCACTAAACCCTCAGTTCGTGCCATCCTCTACGACCAAGGACCACCTCAAGCAATAATATGCTAGCTTCTAAAATGCGCCGCTGCATCAGTACGAGTATGCTGGAGCGCTGAATCATGCTTACCGCGAATGCGCCCGGAATAATATGCACTCACGCATCGGAAAACGCAACCGGCTGGACAGCTACCGGTTGGCGAAGAGATCAGGAAGGTCCTTCATGTCCAAAAGGTTTACCCCAGCCTCCTTGAGCTCAACTTCAATTTCAGCTTCGATCACATGAGCCTTGGTAATGCTATCGTCATTCCAAATTTCATTGCGATCGAGGGTAGCATGAGCATCCCTTATCAAGATCACTTCGTTCCCTCTGTCGAGGGCGGCGCTGCAGGTCGCACGGACACCGTCGTCGCTCTGCAAGCCGACGACGACGACTTCGGCGTTTACTGGGATCAGCTCCCCAAGTCGAGTGTCAGCGAATGCGCTATTTTTTTATTGTCGACGATAGGTTCGTGTGGGAGCAGTGGGAAGAAGAGTTGCCAGCCTGGCGTATTCGGTTCCAGACTCTGGCTCGCTAGGTTCTCCACTGTTGCGGACTGCATGCTTTTCCGAGCGCGCGTGGGCGAGGATGCTCTCGGTGTTTGACGAAGGAGGCGTGCCGAGGGACACCGACGTCTGGGTCTTTGAGCAAGTTCACCTGGACGTCTATGAGGAGGAGCACACGACAGGTGAGGCATGGTGGGTATTGACTCGGAGACATAGAAGGAAAAAAGGATAAAGAGAAAACAGTGAAGCTTGAATACTTGAATCACCAACCCATGAGAGCGATGTGGACCCTGTTTGGCCATGTTTGTACACACTTTGTGCATATCCAGCTGCGTGGCTTGTGAGTTCTTGTTGGTGCCTTCATCGTCATGACGTCTCCTGTCCCTTGACAGAAATGTCATTCGGTAACAGTTTAATGCCTGCGCTTTCAGTGTGTCTAAAGTATGCCCGGTTGTTTATGTGTGAGGCGTTTGTGTTTCCGACACATGTGCAGGATAACACCATAAAAATGATGTCAAGTCACAAGATCGCTTCTTTTCAGCTGTTGATTTGACTATTCTCGATTTATACACAGCACGTTTTCAAAATGCCTTCGCTCTTCTCAATTCGTGGCAAACACTTCCACAAATTCCCCATTGGTCACCATCTCGGTAACCACATCTAGTCCCCCAACAAACTCTCCCTTGACAATAAACTGTGGGAAAGTGGGCCAGTCATTCAACTTCTTCAATCCTGCCATCATCAAATAAGTATAGAAGAATGCTAAGAAAGGGCATAGCGCATCACCTTGTCTAACTGCTTCGTCCTTGAGTATGTCAAAGTGAGTAAATGTTACGTTCTGTTCTTGCAAAAGGTTGACCGCCTTTCTTGAGAAGCCGCAACGAGGGTTTTCAGGTTCCCCTTTCATAAACAGAACAACTGGACTTTGCTGCATGAAACCACGCATGCGCGCTACAAGCTGTTCCTCCGATTCTTCGTTTGTCTGAGTAAGACCGTTTGGCTGCTCCTGCGTCCCCTTTCCGAGATGTTTATCAACTAGTGTGGATACAGCCTGTTTATCTGTACCACTGATCCGGCCAAGTAGTGTGTGACCCTGAACAAGTGGTGATAGTGAGCTTTGTGCCCACTGTGTATCGAGGACGAAGCTTACCCGAAGGAGGAGTATGGTTGGAACATCATTGATCTGAAACGACTCCGAGATATCCTCCTGTTCTTCCGCCTCCACCTATCCAGCAACACGACAAACAAAGTAGCGTCACATCAGTTGACAGAGATTTAAAGTTACTGGCGCCTTACCTGCAAGACCAATAGCTCGGGATGTTTCTTCGCGAGCTCGGTAGCAACTTGGTTCATACTTTCGCATGGCTTGGCCCATGGAGCCCAAAAATTTATCAGAGAGACCCGACTGAGATCGGCGGACAACAGCTTTTTGAATTGATCGGGTGAATTGACGACATGAAAGTTAGGGTCAGACATGGTGTGGCAACGAGGACTAGAGAAACTTGGAGTTAAGAAGATGTAACGCCAATCTTCAGCTGAAAATGCGTAGAATCCAAGTACAAGGGAAAGGCGCCGCAAATGCCGGAGTCGGGAACTTCCAAAATTGATCAATCGCGACATAATCGCAAAGACTTGCTCTTATCTGATTACAAGAAGTTTACAAATGCTGTCGATAGCGTAATATGGTCATTATTGTATACACTTCACTTTTCGTGACGTTTCGTCTGGACGACCTTCACGGAGAATGAGCCGGGGAAGCCTCGAATGTGTGTACTCCTTTATTTGTTCCCAGATGTGAAATGCGGAATGTCTGAAAATAAAATTAAAAAAGCTCTTGACGCTGGCCGGCTAGCTCAGTTGGTTAGAGCGTCGTGCTAATAACGCGAAGGTCCTGGGTTCGACCCCCATGCTGGCCACACAATTTTTTTTGGGCACTTACAAATTTGGCTTTCCCCCTTTTTTATCTTTATTTATTTTTTGGGAGTGCTTCCAGCCGCCCTGCCATTACTGGCCCCACCTGAAGTCAACGCCAGTCCGTTCCGCCCTGGTCTTCTTCCTTTCTTCAATGCGAACCTCCGGACTCGCTTTCTGTTACTCAGGTTGCCAGCTCGTCGACTCAACCACGAAACCAGGGTGGCCGTTATCGGCCAAAGGATCATCGGGCGTGCCCGGGTCCACGACGATGATATCGGTCACGAATAGACCAAGTTGAAGAAGCTACTTTACAGTGTCCCCAAGTCCAAACAGTATAACTAACGCGTCTGTCGACGGTCTGCCTCTCGACGCGACAGTCTCATGGACTGGTTTCCAGAATACCATGTACAAGTGCCCCGTCGAAAGCGAAAAGGGGAAAGAGGCTGTTGAGATGTGCTCCCTCTCTGTCCCCCCTCTTGGAAAACGCGCAAATATGCATGTGCGTCGGATATCTACATTCCAGATTTCACAAACCAAAGTGGACAAAGGGGACCCACGACACAAACGGCGCACCCTGCGCGCGAAGACGCGTAACGGCCACATGCAGAGCCCGCGCGGCCTCCTTTGCGTCCGGTAGTCCCCCGGCAGTCTGCTCGTCATCCTTCCCTGCTCCTTTGCCGAGGCCAAATAGCTCCTCGTACACGCACTGAGCTACCTCGGGCGCATCGCTATCTCCAATCGACCACGTCGCTGCGATCACGCTGCGATACCCAGCCAGCAGCATCCCAGCGACGAGATGGACAGCCTCCTCCGACAGTGACCGATCGCCTGTGGCAGTCTGGCATGCCGAAAGAAAGGCCAGACCGCCGCCGAGTGTCTGGCGCTCGGAGAGCTGGATGATATCAGATAGCCTAAGACGGCGCCCCGAGGCGAGCAAGAGGCCGCTATCGAGCGGAGCGGAGAGGTCCTGGATCCCATGGCAGGCGAAGTGGACCCAGTGAGCTTGCGCCATTCGGGCCAGGACGTCGTCGACCGTTCCAGTGCTCTGGAAGAGGGTGACGTGCGGCGAGGACAGGGTGTTGACGGCACTCTGGAGTTGTGCTATTTCCCGACGTGCACCGGGAAGTGGTACTTGTCCATCCGAGTTGGGTTGAAGGACAGAAAGAATACGCAGGCTTGTAGGTGCGACCTGATCTTCGGGTGACAGCACGAGGGCGCCAAGTGTGGGGATGTACGACGAAACGACAAAATCTGACACCTTTGCCCCAGGTTTGTCCACGTCGTAAAGACCTGCAGCATGAATGGGAAGAAAAACAAAGGGACCAATCGGACACCAAAAAACACGACGTAACTCTCCAAGCGCCTACGCATACATGCAGGTCAAGTCAAATCAGTGACCAGAGAGCAAAAAACTCACCAAGTATCCGAGGCTCTCCAACACAGGAAGAACAACTTTCTTCCACAATACGGACAAAATCTGCTTGAAAGTGCCGTTAGCGTCGAGTCGCTTTGATTTAAGCCTTGCGGCGCGATCAGACTCAGGTTCCAAAGCTACTTGGCGTCCACTTTCAAGCACGTCCTTGACCATACCCTGAAGCGACATCACCTCCAAGAAAGTAATATTGAGTGGAACATGAAGGGGTGGGTCCGCGTTCGCAGTGATAATCAATGCGTCGCATCTTCGCTCACTGGCATCGAGGATGACGACAGGCCCAGAATGTGCAGCAGCAGCAAGTTGGGTAAACGTCTTGGGCAGCAAGAATCGTTCAAACCCTGGTAAAGACCGGACCTCTGTAATAAGATCGTCGTGCTCCTTGGCGAGAGCGTGGTGTCGTCGCGCCTGTTGTTCGGGTGACATGATAGCCGGATTCCTTATTTCAGGACGTAAGAGTGGGTCGCGCGTACTGACCATCTCCAATTCCTTGGAGACCCGCATCAGTCGTTCTGCTAGTGCTGGGTACCTGTCGTGCAAATCGTCCAAGGGAGTACGCAGCTGCAACAACTGACTCCAAACAATGGAGCGGCCTTGTTCAAGCCACTCGACAGCTGTCTGCGTACGACCAAGTCCGATTGCAAAGGCAGCCGCGTCTCGTACGACCTCTGCTGCATCCTCTAGCACACGATGCCGATTTTGGAGGGACGACCCCATCCATGCCAACTGAGGGAGCAGACTGATTGCCAGCTCATAGGCCTCCAGAGCGTCCTTATTGAGCAGCTGAGCAGTCAATATCCATCCCCGTGATGCATCGAAGCGCACAGCGGACGAGCCATGGATCGATCTAGCTGCAAAGGAAAAATGTGACCGTGCGCTTGGAAGCACGGAGAAATCGTGCGAAGCCATAAAGTACGAAAGGAATGCAAAACCGAGGGTGTTCCGCCTGTACGCTTTCAAGGGATGCTCGTCCGGGGTCAGTCTGTCAGCTTCCTCTAACGCGGAGATTGTTTTGACGATGTCGGCCGTGTCGCCAAGGCGTTCAAAGCGGTGTCTCAGAGAATTGCCAAAGTTGGTAAGTAATCCAGGCCTATACGAATGGTCATCAGGGAGCAATTGCAGGGCGTCTTCGTAACACGAAATCGCCTTGTGGATATCCGCCAGGTTACCAGAGGCTTCGCAACGCCTCGATAACGCGCTACATAGATTGCTGAGCATACCAGGCCTATCGGCGTGATCGTCTGGCAAGAGCTGCAAAGCTCGCTCATGCATCGAGACCGCTCTGACGATGTCGGCGGCATCTCCGCTGAGCTCGAAACACTTCATCAGCAAACCACCTAGATAGCTGAGTATTTCAGGCTTGCGTGGACGGTCCTCGGGCATGTTTGCCAACACATCCTCCAAGATGGAAACGGCCTTTTTCAGGTCAGCCGGATCCCCGAGACGTTCGAAACGTTTCCCTAGGGAAGCACTGAGATCTTCTGTGAGGATATGGCCATTCAGGTTGTCCTTGGGCGAGAGGCGTACTGCGTCCTCGAAAATGGCGATGGCACTGTCGATGTCCTCTATGTCACCCAAAAGCTCGAACCGGTTCATCAAAGAACTGCCGAGGTTGCTCTGGTACGCTAGCCTGCCAGGAGTGCCCTCCTGCATACGGCGGACGGCATCCTCGAGCAATGAGATTGAACGTTGAATGTCCGCGACGTCTCCGAGCCTCCGAAACCGAACTGAAAGCGCGAACCCCAGATTGTTCGCCTTGGCTGGCTCGTCTGGAGCCAGACTCACGGACTGCTCGAGTAGCGTCACCGACATGCCGATGTCGGCGATATCGCCGAGGCGCTGGAAACGTTTGAGAAGCGAGCCGCCGAGGTCGTTGAGACAGGAGGCCCTCTCGGGATGCTCGTCCGGCAAGATACGGATGGCATGCTCGAGTAGCGTGATCGATCGGTTGATGTCAGCGAGGTCGCCAAAGCGCTCGAAACGCGTTTGTAACGAGGCGCCGAGGCTGTCAAGCGCACGCACCATGAGAGGGTGGTGATCCGGGACGCGTTGCAGGGCATCTTCGAGCACCGAGATGGACCTGTCCAGGTGGGCGAGGTGTTCAAGAAGTTCGTAGCGCAACCTGAGCGACCCGCCGAGGTTCACGAGCATGTTTGGTTTGTCTGTTTGAGGGTCGTCTGGAGTGAGCTGGACCGCCTCTTCGAGCGCAGAGACGGACTTGTCGATGTCAGCTGGGTCGCCGAGGCACTTGAAACGCGTTCTGAGCATATGGCCGTAATTGTTGAGCGTCCCGGCGCGCGAGCGGTCGTCTCCACACAGCGGCAAGACGTCTTCGAGAACAGAAATCGACGCGTTGAGATCGGAGAGCTGATCGAGATGCTTGAACCGCATGCTGTACGACATGGCGAGCAGCAAGAGGCGACGGGTCCGCTCTGGATCGCCGTCTGGCGTCCGTTGGACGACCTTGTTCAAGAGCGAGATGGCGTGGTCGAGGTCGTCGGTTTGATCGCTTTCCTGGAAACGCCCCAGATGAGAGAAGACCGCGTCGTCTAGAACATCAAGCGTTTCCTCGGGGTCATCTGTCTGACCAGGTCCGACGACGTGGTCTGAGTGGATCAATGAGCACCACAAACGCTGAGCCAAGAACGACCGTACGCGAAGACGACCCGCCGCCCGAGGTAAAAGTGGAAGAATGGCGCGTTCGAAGAAAAGAGAGGGAGAATAGGTTGCGCAGACGCGACATTGAGAGATCGCGATCCAACGGTTCCTCGTTGCTGGTGATGAAATCCTCCAACGGCCATCGACAGGTGCGCGTGTGGTCTCGACTGCGGCGCAGGAACGTGAAGGCAGTTCGGGCAATTGCAATCAGTATCACATGGACGACAAGGTACGGGCGGAAAGCAGTACTTGACAGCGGGGATAATTTTTTCGCGCCAGTGACCGGCGCACACTGCGCACGAAAACTTCTTGACCAACGTTACATAACAGGGACGTTTATACCATTTATCAAACCTTCACGTTATGCAGGGACAGTCTGATGCCTGACCAGTGCAACACAGGTTCTAAATTTCCAGGCTGTGTCCGGCATCTGAGAATTTGTTCCGCGTTGCTCGGGTCCTAGTACGGTGCCATGGAAGGCGAAGAGAGCACGGCTGCAAAACAAACCACCTAGGCGGACCCCAATATCTAACACGTCTACACCGCGTCGACGTTGAGTTTGGCTTTCGAGGACCGCAAACTCCGCGGGGGAGAAAAACAGGGTTGGTGGACGTCGGAATCTTTTTGTTTTTATCGCTCCGATATCGAGTTGTTATCGTGCAGCGCAAACCTTGGTCTCCCTGATGGTGGGTGCCGATGCGATTACCGTGTGCTGATGGGTTATTCTTGATAGGAACCCACGCTGCTGCCGCGTGTGTGATCTTGAAAGCGACCGTGTTACACGGACGAAGAGGGGACGAGAAGGTGCTCTCTCTTCGAGTCGTGTTGACTAGTTGAAGGTGTCAGATGCTCTCAAAGAGCCCGGCGTTCCATTCTTCAGACGTCACGGGTGCCAATTCAAACGACCTGACATGCCAAAAAAAAATGACAACATTCAACGCGTCTGGATGACTTACAAACTTTAGACTTACAAACCCCGTCGTCCCGACGGGCAGCGGCGGACTCGGAACTAGTTACTAACCGAGGAACACATCACCCACCATCTATCGCATTGACACGCATTCGATGACACGCATCCTGGGAACGAAAAAAGACATGGAGGAACAAGAAATCGCGGTGTCAACTTTCCAGCTTCCAAGTCGAGACTCGAACCGAATCCTGCGCGGATCGCGGCAGTGCCTGTCGCACTTGACACCGCGTCTCGACTCACTTGCAATGGAGATCACGCCTCGGAAATTCATGATCCAGTCTACGCGGGAAACGAGCGCTTTCGCCGCTCGTGTGGAGAAGGGGTTTCAAAGTATGGAAGGTCTGGACCCGC
>JBBPSN010000019.1:0-87053 GCA_038093615.1 Austroboletus olivaceoglutinosus | reverse complement strand
GAGTGGTGTGGCTATGCTGAACAGGGGCCAACATACATATGGGGGTTATTAGGGTTGATACAGTAGTGTAAGTACAATATTGCTCATTAGCATATATGTAGTGTAAAGAAATTTACATATCTCTTGAACCTCTTGAGATAAAATCACAAAAAAATTAGGGGAGGTAGTCATCTATATAATACATCTTCTGACAGTAGGAATAGTGCATATGTTGTGTTCCTGACTCAACACGATTTCTTTTGTGTGCAGGTCAATGTCCTGGTCAATACTGCTTATATAGGTTTGTTCAATGATCAAAGAGTAATGCCGAGGTCCCTTGTTGTTGCATGCTGCTTGCAAACAACTGTTGCTGTGCATCTAGAACTTGTGTGCTGGCCACAAGGAAAGTTGAAATGAGCAGTTGAGACAGGCATACACCACAATTGCATAAAGTTGGCCAGCAAGAACCTTGAATAGCTGTTGTCCAGGGATGACATGCATCAGAGGCAAGGTTGTTGTTATGTGCATCCAAACACCTTAGTGGGGGATAGAAGGGGAGGTGAAAAGCACAGTAATCGAAAACGAGAGGAAAAAAGAACTTACCTGACAGGTTTGTGATACACAGTGCACCCTCATCATGTGCTTGCAAGTACTTCAGTGTGTGGCCTGAGGGGTGATGATGGGCAGACTTACAGTGAGATGCTTACTATTCAGCAGTTTCCAACCACCACCATCCTCCATGCCCTTGTCTTGGGTTTTTGGGTGCCTTCCTACCCCCTGCCTTCACCAGTGAGCCAAGGAATAAGGCCAATAGTATGTAAGTAAGTTGGTCACACAAGGCAGAAGAGCTATTTCATCTATTTCTTAGTCCTTTGCATTTGACTGCCACTAACCATAGCATCCGAACACAACAATAACAATAAGCTTGCATTCCTGTTAATTCCTGCACTGGCGTCCTCCTACATCATTGTTCTTGCTCTTGGATAAGCCTCATGTTTTCCCTCATGATTTATGTTTGCAAACACGCTCCAGTGCTTCTGAAATTCACAACATGCTCCAACATCAGTCCCATGTGAGAAGGAGGCTCTAGAGAAGAACCATTGCCTGTGTTTTAACCTACATAACACACTTAGGCTCTTCCCAAGTCTGCAGTGAGGGGTCACTACATCCTCTTGGAATATGTGGAAATATTGAGCAAGGCCTCACCAAGTGTATCCTGGCAGGTGCATCGAATAGTGCCTTTCTGATCTCTTTGCATCTAGAGAGGACTTTATTGATGCTTACTGTCATTTCTTAGGGGCATAACTGTTGGATTAGAAACAGTAGTATTCCATGCGTCATTTTCTCGATCAATCATAAGTGTATCCATTGACATCTAGGGGGAATAATGCATTCATTGTCAATTACAAAATTCCACCTAAATGAAACTCTAGTTTGAAGAAAGTGAGATGATACCAAGAATGAAACTGCCACACATCATCCAATCTGTCTTGAGGGTGGGTGTGCGCGTTCATACACATTTTGCCAGTATGGTATTGTGCTGACATGTAATGCAGATGGCAGTCTCCTTAGCCCTGATTCTGAAAAGGTTGTAAATGACATTGTTCTATTCACATATGAGGTCCAGGTGGTCATGCAGCATCTGAAAGATATGGAGATTGGTACGTCTTCATCACATGTGCTCCAATCCAGTTTGGCTGACTGCAACTATCTTCTTTTATCTTTCTTCATCTCCAGATGTTGTCTCATATAAACACCATTCCAGCAATTTGGATTGATATGAACATAGCATCATGATGCTCAAAAAGAACTCCTGAGCAATGTTCTGGTGGTGGACATTGCCCATCTTAAACACATGCTCTTCACGAGTGGCAAGTGTGGGGAAATGTGCAACCACAAGACATGTAAAGCCTACTTGCCTGAGTTGTTGCTTGATCTGAGTGGGTTCCTGTACTTGGTCGACATGAGAAGTGTGTTGTTGTCATCATTGGTGGATCCTGATTGCAATTGGAGGTGCTATGGTGTCATAGAGAAGCACTGGTGAGCATCAAGGGTAACACCACCCTTTTATCTTGCTGGTCTTTTTTTTCCACCACTGCTCCTTGTGCTTACTTGATCTCGTTTTGTGTCTGCATACCCTTTTTCTCTACATCTTGCAAATGCTATCTTATATCAGTCTCAGGATTTTTTTTTTTTTTTTGGTGAACAAGTAGACAAAGATGAAAAAATTGGATTGTACACTCAGAATGAGCAATGTCTTTTTCCAAAACATGCCATCAAGGAAACTCCATTTTTTTCTTTTTTGAAATCCAGCCCTGCAAGGAGTGCTGTGTTGCTTCTACCACATAGTGGTCATTCTCTAACCAATGTGTTCTAAGGGCCAAACCAATCACAGCACAACATACTCAGCATCTGACAAAAATGTCACCTCATCTCCACCATTTACTCTCGTCACCTTCATGATACCAATCCCAGCCAAACTACCCTGTGAGACAAACACAACTTTGATGGAGAAGAACCTGCCAATGCCATCACTGCCCATGCTAAACTTGAGCGAATCTGAGTGCTTGTCAGGCGAGATGGACCATTCAAGGGAGTGTGTGAATGGGTTGAGCAACCAGTTGGAGGACATATCTGAGACAGTCAGGTAGGAGCCTGCTAGGAGAGGTATCGAGAATAGTAATGTCATATAGAATGAGGTGGTCATGTTTGAGTTTGTATTCAATATTGATGTCACATATACTAATGGCCAGCAGTTGACTGTATAAGAGTGTGAGCAATGGTTCTGATCATGGTTTCTCAAACATAAAAAAAGAGGGTGCTTATTCCAAGAGAGGAATGTAGCTTTCGGTCTTGTCCTTCATAGCATGCCTGGCCAACAGGGAACACCCTTGTTGCATCCTTGAGCACGATCAGTGACTTTCTCTTGAATTATGAACTTGGTAATATTGGGATGCTATTTGAATTGGAGGTCTAATGCAAAATTAGATGTAAATGGTACCAGGGCAAGTTTGATACATGCATTGGAAGGGTCTGCCATTTTAGAGAATCATATCACTGTTCAGGCTTATGCCTTGCAGCACCTGCCTCTGCCTCACCATCAAAATGGCCAATGAGTACAAGTACTATGAGACCTCCCACCTGCCCTTCTCACCCAGCATGGCCCCATAGGCCCGGCACACTCCACACAACCCTCTCATACACCCCTCACTAGCCCTGCTGACTGTACGTTACATGCCCCACCCATATCCCTCTTATCACCTGGCTCGAAGCCTCACAAGTCACTTGAATCCCCCACCTGGTTTCTTTATCGAGTCCTCGGCGAGTCTTATACAGTGTCCTTGCCCTCAACTTGCCTCATCCACACCCTCATCCTTGTCTAGGCCATTGTCCAGCCCAGGGTGAGCCCCACCCTCACCACAATGACAACTCAATGGCAATGGTTATAGGATGGTGTGTGCTGCTCACCTGCCACCACCACCATTGCCACAATGTAGATTTGGTATCACCACCACAATGAGCATGGCAGCAGAAATGGGATACCTACTTTGATGACAATGACCAGCAACAAGAGTGCAGACAACACAACAGTGTGCCCACACTACACCAACGATGATGACAAGAAGGGGGGGTGGGTAATCACAAGACAGATGACAACGACAACAGTGAGAACAACCACTGAATCAAGTACATCCCACCACCACCACCTATTCACCCTCATGCCCTCAGTCTTGATGACAGTAACAACAACAGCTCAGATAAGAGTAGGGCAACTTATTATGCCATGGTCCCTTCACTTGCCCCCACCGCTTTCCAAGTCAAAGTGCGCACATACACCGTGCTGGAGTGCTCAATGTCCCACTAACCCCCTTCTTCTAAATTCTTCATTTACTTACAGTAACTTATTTTTTCAATCCTTTCCATGTATCTACTTATTCTGTGCCAATGCATTTTGCATGGTTGTGGCACCCCAAGGGCCCACCAATCTTTTCGACCTTGCAAAAACCTCCATGAGTTACTGCCCTAGTCTGCATACTGGATTTGTTTGATTGCCAACCACTCATTCTTGAAGGAACAAAATGCCAGTGGTAAGAGTAGAAGAGCTGAGGTACCAGTGGAACCACAAATTGGAAATTGACATCATGGTGTAGCTTGCTACATATGGTTTGAAACCCCAGGTACACCATCACCAATGTTGCATAAAACATATATGTGAATATATGTTGATATAACCTTCATAATGTCAGCAATGAATATCATAACCAGGGGGGATGAATACTAGTATTGTTACAATAGATGACCCCATGGCTACTTTTTCTCCTTTTTACTATCCGTTTCCCCCATACTTGCTGACCAATTACCCCTTGCCCAAGAACCCATTCTCCATCGACGACGATTCCCTATTCCCTGATACATTCCCCATCTGGCCTTTTTCCTCATAGGATTCCGATTGGTCACTAGTTTACTTACCTATCTCTTGGATGCTTATCTCCTCTGCCTTCTCTTCTAGGCAAGTACTCCTTCTTGGTATCTCGTAGGACTTTCCTTACTCAATACTTACCATTCTCGACCTCCTGGTCCGTGCTTGTTTCTTTACCTATAAAAGTGCCATGTATAGTAGATTATTCCCTAGTTAAATCTACACAATTCAATATAGTGTTTAGCCCCGGACCTTGCTGCCTTAGTCGCTCAGGATCTCCGTGACCTCCTCTCGCTTCTAAGGACTTCATGCTACCTCTGAGTGCACACTCACTGTTCAAGTCCACTTCACCACCAAGTATTGCATTCAAGGACTGCTTAGGACCATCCCTTGCCTAGGTACCAGCCCTAGCCAGGAGATCAGTGTTCCAACACGGGTACCAGCCCCATTCAAGGTTCAGGGTTAGGCGCTATCATTAGTGTAACAAGTATATCATGAAACATGGTTTCTGATCAGAAATGCTCAGCTATATACATTTGGCCGTGCACGATATGCACCGGTGTGCCCAATCAACCCATATAATCCCATATATTCCACTAGGTTTATCATACCACCAATCAGGAAAATATAAATCCACTTATTTTCACTACTTTTTCCTATTTGACAAGTTGAAACAGTAATCCATTAGTTCTTGAGTTACTTACTTTTATGCTCATCTAACTAATACAATAGTATAAATTGTATAGTATACCATATTACAATAGGAGTTATATATTGTGCAGTAGCAAGTACTCGAACACTCGACTTGATTGGGTGCCCAGAAATAACCCCGCACATAGACCAATAGGCCAAGAGCCTTTACAAATATTGTAGCATTTAATTAAATAAAACTGTATCACGATCCGAGATCAGAACAAGTGCAGTTAAGAGTGCTACTCATTGTCTTGATTTTTATTTATTTATTACTTCTTTCCTTTTTGCCTTTTTTCTGCTTGTCATGAATTAAAGGTTTAGTTATTCTATATTGCAAACACTTAGTACTACCAAAAAAAAACCACTACGATATGTTGCTATTGGAATGAGCAGTATGGGGGAGGGACATACCAGCGGATCGGTCATCCATGCCATTGTCATTATTGAGGTGGTAGGAATGCCAGTGTGTTGTCATTGACGCGTTGGGTGTGCTGTCACTTTGCTGTCGCTTCCATTGTCATCGCTGTGGTACTGGGCGAGCTGTTGCATGTCCACACCTTCCTCATCGTCGTGGAGGTGATGGGCATGCCATTGCATCGCCATCACCTTCGGGGGAGGTCACCGGCACTATCGGTTGGCAGTCGCCCTGCCACCACCATCACAAGGTGGTCAGCGTGCCATTTCATGTCATCATTGTCATTTTCATTGTTGCCGTGGGCTTGAGGGTGAATGGGCATATGTAAATGGCAAGGCACGAAGGTGACAATGGATAGAGGACATACCTTTTTTTTTGATTGTTATTTATTGTCCTCCAGGGTCGAAGTCCCATGGTAGACATTGCATGTGAGCAATGAGTTTGTGCATAGTACATGATTTCATGTAATGGGAAAGAAAATAGGCATTGACATGGTCCCATGGAGCGGGGTAGGGGTACTCCTACATGAGGAGGCAGAGGTGGTGCTTGCACTGCGTGCTGTTACTTCGATCGGCTGTCATTAGGTGTTGTCAGACTCGAATGATTGGGGTGGTAAAATATTACCATGGGTCACCTTGAAACGACCTATTGCATGGGCAAATCTTAGTAGAGTGGGGAGGAAGTATCTGTTATCTAGGAGGTCAAGGATGTTGGATGCTCGGCATCCCAGTTCTTGCCAGAGCACATTGCATTGCATTCGGTATATCAGACACCCAAGAAGGAAGTGGATGGTTTTGTTACAGCTGTTTTCATAACAATAGGCCTAAGCACAAAAAATACACACACAGGCTGAGTTGGAATTTGAACCTGTGATAGAATTTGGTAAGCATGAGATAACTGACTCCACTACTCCAACAATGCATTGACAGCATCTCCAAAGCAGAGAAGGAGATAGCCCTTCGAATATCACTGCAATCTAGTCTAAATGACATGCAAATAGCTGAATATACAGGAATTCATCCCAGGACCATGAGGGGTCTCTGCAAGCACTTTCAAGAAACTGGTGAGATCATGAAGAAATCAGTTGTAGACAGCCAAGGCTTCTGAACTCGTTGGATGCCATGGTGGGTGCCCCTCAATACATGTCTTTGTATGTCTCATACTTTCATACAGTTCCTAGAAGATCTGGTCAAACACCAGCCCAACATTATGCTCCATGAGATTGCAGAATATCTGCGGCAGATTTGTCACATCAACGCATCTCTAGCAACAATCATGAGGATGCTGCATCATCGCGGATTTACGAGGAAGAAGGTAGTTTGCAGATTAGTAGGGACTTGTCGATTAGGGGCCCTTGTGATGATTTCTGCGGACTCGACAACTTCGGCTTGCCAAGGTTCGGAGTCCGCCTGTATGTGTATTTCTGACGCGATGGCCTATCGTTATGAAAACAGCTGTAACCTGCTTGCAGGCGGGGCATTGGGGGGGAGGTAACCCTCTTGATCCTGTAAAGGTGTGAACTGAGTGTATTGTGTAGAAGCGTGGGGATGTGCAGATAATACTGTGACTGAGGGCCTTGAGTTGCGCATTTAACTTTTCTTTTAGGGCAGATTCGCTGACGGAGAGAGTGCGCGCTTTGTTAGGGGTGGTGTGGAGGGATTTGGGGAGGAGGGATGGATCGCTTGTATTGCTCTGTCTGCGTCTTCGTTGCCAAGTATACCCATATGTCCTGGCGTCCATCGGATAGGGGACGCACCTTCAGCGGGCGGTCACCCACCGTCGTTGTTGCTGTCACCTGGTGCACCCTCTTGTTCCTCCCCTTGCTCCTCCTTGTCACCGTGTTCCCGGGTGGTTGTCATCGTCATCGTGGGCGCGCCATTCCACTTCCATCAGTGTCGTCTTTGTTCGGGTGGCGGGCGCGCCGTTGTGAAGCCCCTGCCCTCATCGCCGTCGTCGTGGAGGGGTGAGTGGCACGGCTGGGAGATGGGTGGGGACGTACCTTCGGAGTGGTCGCCCTCCCCATCAACGTCCTCATTTGATGTCGGGTGGCGCGCCCCATTTCTTTTGCTGTCGTTGTTGTTGGGGTGGTGGACGCGCCATCACATAGTCCCTGCCCCCGCCGTCATCATCATTGAGGCTATGGGTGTGAACTGACTTGAGTGGCGCGGCCTGAGGGTGATGACAGGTGGGGGGCGTACCTTTCGCAGTTGTCCCCGCCCTTGTTGTTGCTGTCACCCGGCGCACTCTCATCTTCACCGACTCCGTCGTCGTCATTGAGGTTCTGGGTGCGCCATTGTATCGCCCGCGCCCTCGTCATCGTCGTCATGGAGGTGGTGGGCTCTAGGGCGAATAGTGGGAGGTGAATGGCGAAGGAGAGTGACGACACGTGCGGACGTACCTTTGGCGCTCGTCGTCGTCGAGGTGGCCGGCACGAGGGTGAAGGGGTCAGATGTGAATGCCGCTGCCCGAGAGCGATGACTTGTAGGACGTACCTTCGGCACCCTCATCGCCGTCGCTGTCATCCTTGTCGTCACCCACACGTGTTCCTCCTCCTCGTCATTGTGGTGCTAGGCGCGCAGTTGCGTTGCCCACGCCCTCATCGTCGTCGAAGTGGCGCGCCATCGCGTTTTCGTCGGTGTTGTCATCATTGGGGTGGCGAGCGCGTCGTTGAGAGGTTGGAGGGTGAGGGAATGGGAATGTGAGGAACACATCTGGAGGGCGAACTGAGGGGCGTACCTGCCGTCGTGGTCGTTGAGGTGGTGGGCGCACCATTGCAGTCCCTGCACCTTCGTCGTCTTCATCCAGGTGATGGGTGTGCTGTTTGGTTGCAGTCACTCACCGTCGGTGGAAAGAGTGGGCGGACAATGGAAAGGGTGAGGACAGGATTGGCAGGACGGGAGAACGTGATTAACCCATATCGACGGGTAATACATGGAAGACACTATATACCAGCGTATCATTCACGGACCGTGCATATAACGTACCTAAGTACTGGAGAGTGTCGCGATATATTCTCCAGCGACGACATTCTCACGTGGTAAAACCATATGACGCCATATCATCACGATGGCACAGCCGCGTCACTCGTCACCTAATGTCACGGTTTTGCAACTTTGCCGGTGACCGGCATCAGATTATTGGCCCCGTGTGACATGGCGGTGTTGTCTTGGCCGTCTTCATATATGTATTCGGGTACGTGTCATACCATTTCTCGTTCAACCCTCCCGACTTGCCCTTCATCAATTTCTCACACACCATGGCCTTGTGCTCCAATGCCGCCCGTGCGGATTCGATCCTGACCTTGCTCACCACCTCAAGCTCGACGTCGCGTACCCGTGCGCCCATCCATGCCTTTATTTGATCGCGCCCATACGCTTGGCTTCTAAAGGCGTGTTCATCGAATTGTCAGCGACCTCCGTTTCCACGAGCAAACGACGGAATAATATGTGGGTGGTACGTACCATATCCGGTCGCGTTCGCCCTTCGCCTGGAACATACTTGGAACCCTTTGGATGAGGTTGACGGAGGGGACTCCGGTCCAGTCTGGAGAGATGGGTGTTTAGCGCCCTCGAGGAGTTGCCAAGGAGTGAGGAGAGGCCCAACACGATGTTGCTCGACATTAGGGTGGTTCAGTGTTGATTTGGGCGGTCGATTTGTTGCCAACTTGCCAAGGCCGTTTTGGGAGCCATTTTCGAAATGGATTTCGTTCGTGGATTTTGTGGTGTGATTTCGGCCATGTTCGGCACCTCCTGTCGGAGCTTGAAATGACAGCGAGAATGCGCGCGCAACATCCCCATCGTGACTCAGTGCTGCCTTCATAGCTGCCCCCCAAGTTGTATCCAGTGTTCTGCGGGTCAGTGACCAGAAGTCACAGTCACTGCCAAGCCACCACAAATCTCAACGCCGAGGCAAGCCACATGTGTTTCTCTCCATTTCATACTTGATGTCCCTCAGGCCTCAGGCCATGTCCTCTCAAATAACATTCAATTTCCATGTGCTTGCAAAAATCACCGGCGAACCCCCTGCTCTCCCTCCGCTCGAGCATGCTGGTGCCCATATCCTCAATGCACCATTGTTCGAGAGAAAATATGCTCATATAATCTGCGCTCAGGGTTAATTTGCAAAGGATCCCGAGAGGCGCTTGAGGACCAGTACTGGGATGTCATCGACCGTTCGATCCAATCGAGGTCTACAGAGGCGACCCGAGTGTGGCTAACAAAATTCGTGCATATCTATTGATGAGATACTACAAAACGGAGAATGGGAGGAACCGGTAGAGGTCCGTTCTCTGCTTTCTCTTACGACTTGGGTCTGATGATGCGCCATGACATCGTAGCTGGCCATCCACTATTGGCGAAGTTGTACTATCTCGTACGTACAGGACATGCACAGGAAGCCTTGATGAGGCACTCTGATGCCAGACGGCGATCGACCATCGGGATCCCAGTTTCGTGAGCCACTTCAAGTCTTGGATCGAGTCTCCAGATAGACGCTAGCCTAACCTAAAAATATGTTAGAAGAGATGTGCGCTTGAATGTTTGGCATCTCAATGTCGGCCAACAGGTTGCCGACCACACAGAAACCATCTACAGCATTTATAATGCACATATGTTGCACACTGTGTCCGCCGACGCATTCAAACTTACGCTCTACAAGCTAATGGGTCAATTGGAACCTACCAGGCGTACGGTGCCTCAAGCCACGACAACGACCAATGATTTGCTATGGCTCCAACTTGCGATGGTACGTATCGAATGATCGTCCTAGTCACACGCCCAACTGGCATAAAACAGGTTGACGAGGAAGAGGAAGGAGGCCTTCGAGGACTAACAGAGGTTTTGTTGAGCTATGGTGAACATCACTTTGATGCAACCAACCAAGGCATCTGGGCAAGTGTATTACTCATTTGTGGGCAGTTTGAAAGGGTTCGTCGTTGAGAATGTCATCATATTGTGGTGACTGACAAGTTCTGGCGTTCTCGATCCAACCCAACGCCAAACTATATCTACGCCTCTCCGAGCGCAGCCTCTGGCGGGCCCAACTCCCTACCACGTCTGAAGACGAAATGTAGCAATAGCTACCCTGCACGAATTAACACGCCCTCGCCATTGCGATACTCTTTTGACACGGCCGCACAGGCGTCCAGCTCCGCCGGCGAAGTGAGGTATGGGACATCACCCATGGCCGAGTGAGCACCTTTATACCGGCGCGCGAGCTACAAGTCCTCGGAGCACCGTACGTGATTGCACATACATCCATCCACTTCACCGACTGACCTTTCTTGGATAAAGTGGCACACTATGCCATGCCGCATAGCCCTTCCGTGGCGCCATCCGTGTCATTTGGAACGTCATCTCGCACCAACTCGAGCTCATCGCTCTTGCCTGGATCCGCTCCTCCTGGGTCTTCTGTCGGCAGCTCTTCGCACCATGTGCGATACGAGCGGCGGACCGTCTTTGAGACATAATCCCACTTGGCAAGGGAGCATGTCCTTTGCCACGGGATCCGTACATTCTTGTATGTCATCTCTTGGTGCAGATTCACCTGTTGACTGACCCCAACACGCTCTTCAAGATACAGGCAGCACAGAATCTAGAATTCCTCACCCGACCTCGTTGCACATGCATCCTGTCTTTGCCTCGACGAGGCTGCACAGCGCGCCCATTTCATACGACATCACCTACACGCCTTCTACCCGTACCGTCCTCGACCGCACCGCGCATACAGCCATCCCTGCGCACACGCCCCCACAGCCAGCCACAGACCCGCCGATGCCGGCCGCCTCGCGTCTCGTTCTCCACTCTGACAAGTTCCCATGGCCAGTCGTCGTCGGCCCCTCGACGTCCTCTCCCGGCGGCGCCACGTTCCACGTCGGGCCAGGCAAGTCGAGTCGCGCGTCGAGCATCACGAACCCGGACCTGCTCTATTCGTTGCATGCGACGCTCCTCACGCGCGTGACCCCGCAGGAGTGGGAGGTGCTCGGCCACGGGAGCCGTGCGCAGCACAAGGTGACGCGTGCGTACCAAGGAGATCAAGTTCTCCAACGACGGACGTGCGAGCATACTCAAGGGTGTCGACGTCCTTGCTAACACTGTCAGCGTGACTCTTGGTCCCAAGGGTAAGTCTTTTGTGTCGCTGCGCGTCTGAACAACCATGATTGACTGCGTCGGCATCTAGGTCGCAACGTCATCATCGAGCAGTCCTTTGGCAGCCCCAAGATTACAAAGGGTGAGCCGTCGTCCTTTTTTTCTCCCGTCGTGTTGCATATACTCAACGAACGCGGTTCTTTAGATGGTGTCACTGTTGCCAAGTCCATTACGCTAAAGGACAGGTTTGAGAACCTGGGTGCTCGGTTAGTAGATCGCTCTTGTGTTTTTCACATGTTCATTATGCTCGTGTACTAGTCTCGTTCAAGACGTTGCACAAAAGACAAACGAAATGGCCGGTGACGGGACCACCACGGCGACCGTGTTGGCGCGCGCCATTTACTCGGAGGGCGTCAAGAACGTGGCTGCGGGATGCAACCCCATGGACCTCCGTCGGGGCTCACAGGCGGCTGTCGACCGCGTCGTCGAGTTTTTGTCTGCAAATACCAAGAAGGTGATGACAATGGCCGAGGTTGCCCAGGTTGCGACCATTTCTGCCAATGGCGATACACACGTCGGCAATTTGATTGCGCAAGCCATGGAAAAGGTTGGCAAGGAGGGTGTCATCACCGTCAAGGAGGGCCGCACGATCGAAGATAAAATCGAGATCACGGAGGGCATGCGGTTCGACCGCGGGTTCATTAACCCCTAGTTCATCACCGACGTCAAGACGCAAAAAGTCGAGTTTGAGAAGCCGCTCATATTGTTGAGCGAGAAGATTTCGGTCCTCCAAAATATTCTTCCTTCGCTAGAGGCCGCAGCGCAATTGCGTCGTCCTTTGGTTATCGTTGCCGAGGACGTTGACGGCGAGGCATTGGCTGCATGTATTCTCAACAAGCTGCGCGGTCAACTCCAGGTCGTCGCTATCAAGGCACCTGGCTTTGGTGACAACCGCAAGTCGATCCTCGGCGACCTTGCCATCATTACGGGCGGCACTGTCTTTACGGACGAGCTCGACATCAAACTCGAAAAGGCCACCCCTGACCTCTTGGGTTCTACCGGTTCCATTACGATCACTAAGGAGGACACCATTGTTCTCAATGGTGAAGGGTCCAAGGATGCCATCCAAGTGCGATGCAAGCAAATTCGTGCACTCCTCGCTGACCCTACGACGAGCGAGTTTGACAAGACCAAGTTGCAGGAGCAGTTGGCCAAGCTGAGCGGTGGTGTTGCCGTCATCAAGGTCGGTGGTAGCAGCGAGGTCGAGGTCGGTGAGAAGAAGGACCGGTATGATGATGCGCTCAATGCTACTCGGGCTGCTGTCGAATTCTCCCTGGCGGTGGTGTTGCGCTTCTGAAGGCTTCTCTGGCACTGACGACCAATGCACCTGGTTCGTCGAGCCCGCCCTCCAACGCGGATGCCATGGTCGTTCCCACGATCAACTTTGACCAGGACCTCGGTGTCAACATTATCCGCCGTGCGCTGAGCCATCCTGCTCGTAGCATCTTGTCAAATGCGGGCGAGGAGTCGTCGGTGATTGTCGGCACACTCTTGAACCAATATGGCAGCTCGGACAACTTTGCTATGGGCTATGACGCAAGCAAGGGTGAATACGTGGACATGATCAAGGCAGGTATCGTGGATCCTCTCAAGGTCATATGGACTGCTCTCGTGGACATGTCAGGTGTCGCAAGTTTGTTGACGACGAGTGAGGCATGTGAGAGGGCTCCGTTAGACAGCCGTACTTGTAACTGTACGAGCAACAGAATGAAGTATATTATAAACGACCCTTAATGTCCGCCAGCCTCTTTTTTGCCCAGCCCAACCTCACGTCATCCTGGAAAGAAACAAAAAATGTAACTAAGCCCTCATTGCTTGGGTCAGCCATCCACTCCGAGAGCAGCAGCTTGTCGTCTACATGAAGTGGCAGCCGATCCAACAACGCACCAGCCTGAGACAGCAGATTTGACAGACGATCACTAATGGTGTTCTGGGTTGACTTCAGTGAGTCCTTCGCTCTGTCACTTATGTTAGTTGACGCCTTCTTGGCTCTTTGCTGACCCTGGGCTTGATCTGGCGTCATGGGGCAATAGCGTTTAGAACTGTGGGAGGATTCAGATGGTGCTGGGCTGTGGGCTTTCCGTTTGCCACGACTCGCACTGGTCAGATTGGATGAACTGCTTGACGAGACCATACTTGACCTAACATGCGACAAATATGATGATGGGCGGGAAGGTGGAATGGTGTTTGGATCTGTGTCACGAGGAACAGAGAAGGACCAGGTTGCTGGAGGGATGGCAGATGGTGTTACAGCACTGGGAGCAGTATGCCACGACAACGGCATGGCAGGGGCATCCCCCAATAATGACGGTATAACAAAGGCACCACCTGATGGGGGTGGCATGGTGAAGGCACCGCCTGATGGGGGTGGCATGGTAAAGGCACCACCTGACAGAGCTGCTGGCGCTGCAAAAGCACCACCCAATGACATTGGCATAGAAGATATGGTAGCAGACGGCGGCCAGGGCACCACAGGAGCAAACTGGGGCACAGCGACAGCGTTATCTGGTTTGTGCATAGTAGAGGGGGGCCAAGCTAAGCCAGAAGTAGAGTGAGGCATGCTGGTAAGCAGAACTGGGGAAGAGGGAGTCCAGGTGGGGGATAGACCATATGAATACAACGGGGAAATCAACGTGGCGGATACAGGCATTCCAGTAAGTGATGGGGAGAGAGTTGAGTCCAACATTGAACCACCGTGACTATTCGAAGGGCCAGCTTCTGATCGATGATATCGATGATGGCCCGCACCAGGCAGGGGCGGTGCATTGGGCGGAAATATGTTGCTGGCAGCTGACGACACTGCACTTGGGCAGAAACTACGGTAAAATGCCTCAAATTCCTGAAACCATACGAACCCCTTATTTGCAAAGGGTTTTACCACCGAGTGGTTCTTGGGAGACGTCAAATAGCTGGTGCAATAAAATAAAAACTAAAATACCTTTACATAGGCGTCCCAGGCCAACTGGTTTTCAGAAGTGACACCTGCACCATCTCTGTGATTGTATGAAAAATCAGACGTATCCTTGAGCTTGATGACTTCTTCATATTCCTTTTTCAACTGCAAAATTGAGCGTTTATGTTTGAATAACAAAATAACAGCTAGAGTCACTCACTCTTCTGTATTTGCTGTCGCACGATTCCTCAGTCTTAAGAGCGCCCTTCTGCGTGGCCCGATGCTTGTTATTAATGCAATTTGCAGCTTGTGAGCATGCTCTCATTGTGGGAGCGAAGTCGTCGCCAAACAATTTGTCGTTAGTGAATAAAAAGTCAAGCAGGGTTCTAATTTCGTCCTGGGGCCAGACAGCAGCGACTTTTCTCTTGTTCAAAGGACATGGCGGTGCAGCTGGGCCATTTGAGCGTAGGGAACGGGAGGTATCATCCGACGATGCAGTCGAACGAGGCATAAGCGATGAGCGTAGGGCAGAGGGGGTGTTGATGGATGCGCAGTGTGTGCAGCGGCGTTGGAGTTGGTGGCTTGCAAATCAAAGTGCACGTGGCGCTCTTGCTGACAGATTGAAACTCTGAAAAACTCTGCCATCCGGCTCCACTGTTCATTAAGACAGAAAAAAAATACAATACAGCTCGTACAAGTTCACTACACATATGCGTACCTACATATCAAACAAAATGCAAAACTGGCGGAACAAGGTGTACGATTTCGGGGTAGAAACATAAATTTAATCGAGACTTGGCGCATTGACGCTGTCCAAACCTTCACCTGAGCCCGCGAACTGTATATCAGCAGTCCCGACTTGAGAGCGCCGCTTTGGCAATCGGGAGTCTGACTCCTCAGTTTCGAGACGGCGTTTGGAACTATTTGCAGAGGATGTATCTGGCATCCGAATGAGAGGTAACCGCGGCAATGGTTCATCGGGTAGAACTGAGGAAGGGGTAGCAGAAGGAATGGTCGGCATGGAGCTGGCGCTCAATATGCTGCCAATTTGCAGCGTGGCATCTTTCCTTGACTTTGACACCTTCGGTACCCAGTCAGCATCCTCGAGTTTCACCAGTGCCTGGACAATGGCAGTGATAAAGTCGTCGTGCGTAAACTGCTGGTTCGACTGAAGAATGCCATCTCGCCGTTTGATGGGTAAGATGAGCTCCCTCCTAATATCATCGAGAAGAGGGATTAAAGGCTTGAAATATGTCGAGACGTGTGGTATCATGATCTCAGTCCAGCCGAAATCGGATTGGATGGTGCGTATTTTGAGGGTGCTCGGCTCTTTCACAGCGAAGAACGGGTCGAAACATCGGGAAAGGGTTGTGGCTGGCTTGATTAAGCCAGGGTCTTCGTACAGAAGACAGATCGCAAGCAGGATGTAGAACAAGGATTCCAAGTCATGATGAACCTTGTGCACCACCGGCATTCCAGGTCCTATGTGGCTAAGCTCAGCAGCCATCCACGCCCACGTGCCCTAGCGCATATGAGAGGGACTGAATTAAATGTATAAATCCACACGTACTGTGCGCTGAAGCGGGCTGGCATCAATCGAAGGAGTGGAGTCGCTCGGGAGGGGGTCGTCAGCCGTGGGGACGATGATATCGTGCGTATTTTGTAGCTCAGACGGTGATAGTAGTAATGCTTCGCCACGGACACGAACTCCAGGAGTTGATTTGGAAGTTATATCTTGATGAGAGGAATCGTTTGTGGGGACAGCGTAGCCCCAGTCGCCGAGAAGGCCACGCCGCGTTAGTCTCTGGATCCTTGCCCGAATCATCACTCTCTTGGATTCTGGAAATCGATCAAGGAAGTGCTCGTCGAGCTCGCTATCGATTGCCGCAACGAGGAAAAGGTTGAATAGGCTAATGTCACGGTGAAGTACGCCTGCCTTCTTGTGAGCATCACGATGGGCTAAAAGACATAAGCTATAATCGTCAAACGGTAGCAATTCAGACGCACCAGTTAGACAATTGACAAGTCCGACGAGTAATTCGCCGAGCGAGGAGAAATTGAAGATAGGATAGCCCCGTGGCTTTGAAACAAGGCGTAACAGGGCGCGCAGGTAGTACCGGGATTGAATCTCTTCAGAGGAACCCTTGATAAGCGCACGGAGGGTATGCGTTGAAAGGTTTAGGAGCTCCTGCGTGACGGGGTGTGGAGCCTGAACCTGCTGTTCGTGTACCAATTTCGGCACACCCTTCACTCCGGCCTCCTCCAACATCTTCAAAATTCTGCCTTCCGTGTACCGCCGCAACGGATCAATCCATGAATCTTTGACGACGACCTCTTCTTCGACTTGATCAATGGTGACTTTTCCACTCCAGACGGTGGTACCCCGGCTATGCAGCGACCCAGAGAAGAAAAGTAAGGTATCGACGAAAATTTCATACTCGTTGCCATTTCTGATTATCCGGATCTTCTTCCGAGTGTTCTGGGTGGGGGAGACCGTGGAATCGTAACCGAGCAAAGGTCCGTCTGCGAACGTAACACCGAGAAGGATCCGCAGAAATTCTTCAGGATTTTCGTGGATGTCGAGGGGGTGCGTAGAGATAGACCCCCCCCGATCGAAGAATGTGAGGATAATTCGCGTGCCTAAAACCTGAATGCCGGGCGTTGCGTAACGTCCGTCCTAAGCTTCGAGTAGAAAGGCTACTTTTCCAGCTAGTTCGACAAACGAGTCTTTACTGCTGTCGTCGCTAAATGTCTTCTTCACTTCTCCCATGGCGTAAATGTCGGTCCTCATGTCGAATTTCTCTCTCTGTTTGCTGCGTTTTGAGATGACTCCCTCTTCACAGAGCAGGAGATCAGGTTTTCGAATAGCGCCACTCAACCCATTCACAGGGTTGTTCGCTGCCTTTCCAGTCCATCGTCTGTCATAATATTAGAATAGTATTAGTAAAACCGCAAACAAAGGCTCCTGGTCCTTACCTCGTGCACAAATAAGCATTCCGACTGTGCTGGATGATGCGGTTGAAGAAATCTGCGATATTCTCTTCTAGACCATCTGGATTTGAGATATCTGGGAAGTATGTCCAACGGCCTTTGACTCGCTGGCGTGTTGTTTTCATATCATTTACAATGGTCTTGATGCTTTCAGACCCCGCTGCACCTGAGGTATCGTTCGACGGGACGGGGAAGAGACAGTCTGGGAAAACGTTCACTAGGAAGCCTGCCGTTTGTTCCCGGTTGAGAGACAAATGGACGGGAGCCGTATCTTGTACGATTTTGGGGTCCATAGATTCACGATATACGTCCTCTCTACGGCGGAATGGAGGCGGTGTGGCCAGCTGTGAACTTTCAGATCAGTCCCTTTGCTGGGTGATGGTAAACCCGACGAACAGCGCACAGCATGAGTGGCGTGTTGTGCTTAGTAATGACGGTCAACAAAAGATGGCCCATATGAGGTATCCTCAGGTACGTACCCGTTGCATACTTTGGTTGAACAAGGGTATTGGTCGTTCCAACGGTGGTGTGGTGGTGGCAGCAGGGTGAGAGCAAGGTGAGTACGAAAGCACGACGCACATCGATCGATCGCATCAAAATTACTGCATACGGATACACATTTTGACTACAAAGAACATGATGTCGTAGTAAAACTGTTTCGACAAATCCGCCAGCCCACCGCGCGACGATCCGTTCATGCCGTCGTCAAGCCTATTGGCGCACTATTGAGTCGCCGTTGCCTTGAGTCCGGGCACAGGAGGCGAATGACACGGGAATTGTTGTCGAACGGTGGCGGATGCAATCGTGTTGCCATCGTGTTGCCATCGTGTTGCATTGCTGGGTTAGGTGTAAAGTTGTCTGCCTGTGGTTTATGCGTGCGCGATTGTGCAGAGTGTGAAAGGACAAGTCCCGCTTGGCGCGCACACATAACGACGATGTGCTACTCACCGAGTCCAGAGCGGACAACCCCCAAGATGAGGTTTCAAGTAAACGAGCGCTGACTAACCAAAGGCACTGGGAACGAGGCGAGGGAGTCTGGGAGAGGATCGTGACGTGGTCTGGGGGGGAGTGTCCCAGCGAAGGGAATCGCGAAGCGCCTCGCTCTTCGCTAGGGGGTCATGATCCCAGGATGGACAGAGGGGACTCACGAGGACGATGAAAAGCTGCGAGGGACTTGGAAGTGAGAGCTACGCACTTGGACCCCTCATACGAGGCCGGGAATCGTCGAGTGGAGCGCTGTCGATGGCGAAGATGTCGGTATCGTCATGGCGAATGCCCATAGCCTTAGGTGAGGGGGGTCCTAACTGCAAGCGGGGCGGTTAGAGTTTACAGACACGAGATATCTGGGGGTGAAGTGAGTGTACCGGGCAAACGCTGGCTGAGGCTGCCGGCATAAGGCACAAAAGACGGTCCAAGGGTTGAAAACCGTCACCCAGTGGAGTGCCGTGGTGTTGGCGTCATACGCAAACACCATGACGAGAGCTGGGTAGTATTGCGGAAATCGCCGAAATCGATCAGCGCCAAGGCCAGCCTCTGTACATACGTGGTCACCCGCTCTCGCCCATTGAAAAGGCAGTGGTGGGCAAGGTCCGTCTTTTATATATCCCACGGACGGTCCGTGCGCGATGACGTCTGCATTCCAAGTTGTCGATCCCCCCTGCGCGGCCCAGCAAAAAGGAGGCCACTCCGCGTGGTCCCACGAGCCGAGTGGATCACTCGCCCAGCGGGACACGGTGCTCGAGCTAATCACTGGCGAGCGGAGGAGACACTGAGGGTGATAAGTGTGCAAGGATGACGTCAACATTCCAGAGGAATCACAGAATGGGCGGCGGCACAAAGTCCGGTCGCGAGCTCATTCGTCTTGCAGACGTCCGGGAGATCCATGGCGACTACGAAACTGCCGCTGCGCACGCGCCAGACGGCGCAGGCGATACGCGCCGCGAAGACACCCGTCCCAGACCCGAGTTTGAGGGCGCGGAGGGCCAGGGACAAGTCGGCCACAAAAAGTGGGTCAAAATTGGGCGTGTAGGTGGGATTGACGTAGGCGCACATGCCAGCGTTACGCAGCTCCCTTGTATGCGGCGTCGTGCCACTCGGTCGGTCTGGTCTAGGAGGAATGCGTGGGGGAACTTACCAGGCCCTGCCTGTGATACCGTATCTCGCGATCGCCTCTTGCTGAGCTTCTACGCCAAACGCGTCCTTGTCATCGGTTTCTAGAAGGTGCGGCACTTGGTCGATGTTGGGAACAATGGCGAGGCGGGGCGGAAAGTTGGGATGGTGGCGGTCGATGTGATCAGCAAAAATAAACCAATTTCCTACGAATACAAACATACACTCTATTCATTTCACCTACCGACCTCTCAACGTTCCCCACACAACACCGACTGCAAGCACCGCAACAGCGCCCGACACGAACCCCGATCCATTGTTGGTCCTTGCCATGAACGTGCCGCATCATCGGCCTCGCATCGTCGAACCGGCTCTTTGGCAGCACGCTCAGAATGGCCTCTAGTGCCGTCGCCAAACCTGGCAGCCCGTCGAGCGAACGCACGTTCTTGAAAAGCCAATAGGCGCGGAGTGACGTACGCGCTTGCTCGGCGTCGCAGGGCGATCATAATTGTAATTGGCCCGCCGCACCTAGCCGTCGATCCCCCGCCTCTTTCTTATCCATCCCTCTGAGAAGCTGCGTCCGATGCATGACGAAATCGTACAACGGGACCGCAAACCTGCATGACTACGCGACAGCGTCAGTATCTCTTTGCGCTCTCCATCTCGGGCGTACCGTGCTCGCACGATCCTTGGGGGCCTTCGAATGCGCTAAACATAACCGTAATCCGACCGTTTTCTTGCAGGTGCGAAATCGTCTCGATACCTGCTCGATGAGCACGACGCATCGATATGACGCATCACGTACCACTCCCCGTCAAGTCCTCGTACCACACCCGCTTGGAATGGACGACGTGAAAACAGCCGGCGGTTCCCTTGGGCGAGACGTTGACGTGGCCTTGCACGCTCAGAGGGGCGGATGTGACCCAAAACATGTGTTGTTTTTGGATCCAATCTAGGAGCCATTCGGGGATTTCGTCGTAGAATTTGGCCATGGGGGGAGTGTGTACGTATGTCGGCGCATTGCGTCTCGTCTATATGGCAAGATGGGTCGTCGTGAATCATCATAACTCGAGACCAATGCTTCTCACCCTCGTGCTAGACCCACATTGTAGCCATGCGTCATATTATGTTCACCCCGTCTGTTCCGTTCAGCTCTAATATAATATTAAAACATTGCCTATTCATACAACTAGAGTTAAAAACAAGCAAGCAAGAAAGCAAACAGAAACAGAAACACGCATCACCTATCTCAGTCATGATCCCGGCACCGAATGCCCATGTCCAGACTGTCCTTCCGGATTGACGACGCTCGACAAGTACACTCCCCAATCGTTGACCCTGTCGCCATCTCAGTCCCAGTCCAGGCCAACGAAAACAATACAAAATACTCGGATACGCACCCAAATCCAGCAGGCGCAAAAGACCACATGGCCGCAATCTCCGCGTCCGACAGCCCACTCGTCCCCGTCCGATGTGTCTGCGCTTGTGTCTGCGTCCCCGCCATCATCGGCTGCACACCCGCAACCGCAGCGTCCATAAACGCCTGCAACTCCCCAGCGTCCATCCCATGCCCTTGCGTCTGCGCAAACCCACCAAACGACGATGCCATCGGCTCCATAAACAGCTCGTCCATCGCATACGCGCCCCCCGAATACGTGCCCATCGGCGATGGTGCTGGAGCCGTAGGAGCCGTACTAGCAGGCGCATACCACACGTTCGACGTCGCGCCCGTCGTCGTCGGAAACGCCTGTCCGTGTCCGTGCAGAGGCAGCCGCCCCAAATCGTCGCTGTACACGGGCAAATCATACGTCTGCATCTGTTGTGTCTGCATCGGAGGTGGAGTCGAACGCGCCACCGCAGGCAGCGCATGTATCTCCCGCGAGACGCGCCGCATTCCAGCCATCGTCCGTACACACCCCTTGGGCGTCGGCGGGCGCTGTGGCGCCATCACAGCGCTGTCCGCCTCTCGCTCGCGCTTCGTGCCCCCCTGCGGGCTCGGCTGCGGAAGCGGTAAATCGCCCATGGACGCGAGCTCGTAGAGAATGTCCCTAAATAGAGTCAACCAAAATGTCGACCGTGCACACGACCTACGAACCGGAGTCGTCCCGCAGAGTGCCACCTGAAAGAAAGACGGTCATGTTGACGAGGTTGATCAAACAAGGGGCGTACCGGCTCTCGCACGCCTTGAGGACCGTTATGCACTTGTGTACGTCGGCCATCTCCTTTACCGGATCCGTCGACAGCCCAGACCGCTTGCCGCCCCAGATATTGAGCAAGAGCACAATCCCGGCGGTGAAAGTGTGCATCTACCCATCCGACGTCAGCGTCTGATAATCGAATACAAAAGTGATGCTACTTGAAGAAAATAGGCAAACGCGCCCGAACGTTTCATATCACGTGGCTGCACGATTGAGCAGCGTTGGTGCAAATGGCGAGCAAAGGAAAGGAGAGGGTTTACGGGGAGAGGGTATGAAAGGCCTGTGTATGAATATCTGAACGTGGTAATAGTTTGCGTACAGCGCCGTCGACTGCATGAAAAATACAGAGCTGGCGTCCCAAGTAGGGTCCCAGCGCACTGCATGTCACGTCAGACGAGGAAAAAAGGGGCAACATCATCGCTTACGGTGATCAGGTACCTCGTCGATCCACTTGTTCAGCGAAGAATTGAGCTCCACAACAATGTGTTGTTCCCACTGTTGACCGACGAAGCCCAAGAGTATCTTGGACTTGTTGATCGAGTACTGCACCGCGTCGTCAGCACGCCAACGACCAAAGGTACACAACGTACGATCGTCCGGTGCGCAAACGAAAATATATTGTTGAGCTTGAGAAAGCAATTGAAATAGGCCATCAAAGAAGGCTTGTCGGGCGGCTGCTTGAACGCCTGTTGCGGATCGGGATGCTCCCAATACTCGTCGTCGCAATCGACGGGGAAATCGAGGTCAAAGCTGTCACGTCCGTCAGCGCACCACGCGACATGTGGGCAAATACACCCACTCTTCGTCCTGGATCACACACGGTCGACCCAACGACGAGCTCATCTGCCGGTCCAGCAAGACGAGCACCCTGGGGGGGGACCTGAGAGGCCGTTTCCAAGAACGCGGGGCTAGCTTACCAAAACGCCCGCTTCCACAGCTCGCCTTCGATGGTAAGCTTTTCATTGTACGATTTCCGTCGGTGGGCACCCACGTCTTGCGCCAGCCGAATACCTATCCCAATGATCGTCCAGCACGCTCGCTGGATCGACGTCCCCTGCAAGAACAGCGACAACAACTGCAAAAATCGATTAAAAACGACGCGCAAGAGCATGCACCACCCACGCAGTAATCTGCAAGTCTTCCAAACACTGCGGCCCGAGCAACGTCCTCCGCACCATCTGCACCTACTCGAAATGCTTCCATCCCGCCGAGTGCGCCGATATCCCGCTTTCGACATTGTCCAGAAGCACGCGCGGATCGTCAGAATAGCGCAAGGCGGTCGCACACACGAGCGCCCTGCGCGATCTTGCACTCGAAACTGGGGCGGTGCAAGAGCGGCGCCAGCGGGTTCAGATACGTAAAGAGAAATGCAAGAGTTTCGTGCCTAGTTAGTTCCTCGCCCGGAAACATGTACTTGAGCTCCCCGACGTCTCTAGCTGCAAGTTCCCACTACAAACACATCAACCCAGGCATCGCAGAAGAACCGTGTCGGTGCTATCGCAAGCTGTAAGGAGCACGAGTGTCATTTGTGGCGGGTGCCACAAGAAAATCACCCTCGACAAGAGGTCATTGTACTATCCTGGCTTGTGGCGCAAGCACAGAGAAAAATGCCGTGCCATCAAGAAGCTGGAGGTCAATCTAGTTTTGCTGATAAATGGTAGACGTGCTGACCGCCTTACAGAAAGGAAAGGCCAAAGCCCGACAGACATGGTATGACGTTGGCATGGCGATGTCGCGCAATGGCAATAGCAGGGACACAGCGCAACTCGGTCATGAAGAGCCAAACCAGATGGGGGAAACCACATCTAATTCGACTACACACGACGACGCGGAGGATCCGTCGTCCAGCGAACCTGAAACGCGCCGAGCTCGTTCGGTTGCTCACCATCGACGGGGGCGGCGATGTCCTAGACCACTCCGAGGCCACACCATAGAGGTTCACGGGGGGAATATAGCCAGAAGGAGGTGGTCCCGCGCCAGGCCGCATAAACGGCTGTGGCTGCGCGTCCATTCCGTGCGCATAAAATTCGGAGCTGAGCTGTGCGCTCGTGCCGGGCGAGGATGGGAGGGCAAGATACGGCGTCTCGCCGTACTGGCGCATGCTGCCATTATCGGGGTGCGGGAACGGCGTCACCTCGTCGGCAAAGTCGACCTGTGGGAGGGTGGCCCCGCTGGTTCCGTCGGTACGCCCGCCGACGTGGTCAGGGTCAAAGTTGCCGTCAAACTCATCGTTGCGGACACGTCTTCGGATACAGAAGAGCAGGAGGATGATGGGGGCGAGGCCTGCGACACCACCGACGACGGAGCCGACGATGACGCCCGTGTGCGAGGAGCCGCTGTGGCCCGAGGAGGGGGTGCTGACGGTGGTGGTGTAATAGACGACGGAGCCCGCGGGATTCGTCGAGCTGGGCCGCGGGATATGTGGATAGGCAGAAAGGGGAGAAAAGAGGGTCGTACAGGAGGGTCGTCGCTACCTGAGAGGTGAACGTGACCGAGCTGGCGGTGGTCGGGGCGGCGGCGGTCGACCCCGAGTTCGCCTGGGCTGGAGACGAGGCGGTGGTCTGGCCCTCTACCGGCGAGGTGGCCGGAGTGGTGGTCGCGGGGGTAGTGGTCGTTGGTGCGGCGGAGGTGGGGTGTTGCTCGTTGAAGTGGGAGTATTGCTGGTCGCCGTGGCTGGTGTAGATGAACTGTTAGTGCTCGGGACGGGAGAAGCGGAAAACGACTGAGGAGAGGAAGAAGAGGTACCATTGGAGGAAGACGCCTGGGACGAGCCCGCCAAGGACGAACTCGCAGAGGCCTGTGGTGAGGTGGCCATGGGGGAGGAGGAAAGGCGGGTCTCGCGTAACGCTGTGGAGCGGCAACACGAACAGGGAAGGCGAGTCAAAGTGTGAATTAAAGACGACCTTTGTTCGCCCCCCGCCTCCCCAGCGAGAGCAGAAAAAATAACACCAATTTCAAAAATAAAAAGCTGTGTGGAATCAAACACAAGGTGCCCCTCCATGAATCCCTTTCAGGACGTCGACGAGCATTCCCATGTCCAACGTAAATCGCGATCAAGAGATAAGACGGCCAGTAGTTTGGCAGTCCCACTTACCGATACGGTCAGAACTCTGATTCTGTCTCTTGGCCAGCATCGCGGGTGCGTAAAAGGGCAATAAACGGGTTAGGATCAAGTTCTCGGGGGGAGAAGGAAGAGAAATCGACCAAGTGTCGGCCAGCACTCGGCTTGACAGCTGAAACCGCTCTGCAGCCCCATGTCTCCCCAATGCGGATTAGTCTTCCCGCTGACATTTCATCTCCGCCCGTCCTCGTCTTTTTGTCTCGATAATCACGCGTAACCATGCTTCCTCGACCCCGCCACACCATCGCTAGTATAAATCGCCTTCATCAACACAGGGGTGTGCCTTCTCCCAGTGATGTCGTCGGGTCTTGCCCGGCGAGACAAATCAACGTGAAACCCCCCAGTCCGCCCCATTCCTCGTCTATCCTTTCATGTGCGTTCCCCTCGGGCACCGCCAGAAAACGACCGCCTTTCGCCATCTCAAGGCGTTGAAACGCTCGACGTCGGAGGTAACCGTGTCCGTCGAAGCATGGCGTCGAGCGGCGGGCCGGTATCTCGAGTCGCCGGCCCGGAACGTTCCCGAGATTCCACGCTGCGGCTTACCGCCATACGAAGCACGCTGGAAATCGAACTCGGGAATGGACGTGGGACGGGCTGTGCTCGCCCTCTCCTTCCCGGCCAACACCTATATAGCTTTCCTTGTTGAAAGACGGTATCACCTCTGGCTGGGCATGCCAAGCTCGGAACGAAACGAAAAGTCATCATGGCATTCGTGAGGACGAACGGAACTGGTCCAACGAACGCGCAAGAACGCTCGCGTTCACGCGGTCACTGCGGATCTAAACACCAGCGACCGTCTCGGTGCTCGACGCTTCGAGCGACATGCATTTACTATCCATCTGAGTTCCTATCTAGGGCGCCCTAGATGCCACACCATTGGATTAGGCCTGCTGGACTGCCACCTCGGTGGGCTGCGCACTGTAATTGGCATCACTACATATCGGTTAGTATCATCCTCGACTTTTATCTACGCAGCGTGCACAACCTACCTGACAGTTAACTGCGATGTATCTGTCTCGGAGCTGGCGTTTGGGCAGCGGGTACGTGTCCTGCCTAACCCTGGGTGTATGTACGCTTGTTTAAAGTGACCGGGATGACTCGGACCCATCCCTTGCACATGCTCTACTGGCTGCCCCTCAGCGTAGCCTTTACCCACTACTGCTATGCCATCAAGACCGTCCGAGGTCGGAGCATGCAGGTCCGCACCCGCCCCACGCCCCACTTTCCTCCTGACTTTTTCCTCTTCCGTCAGTCAGCCCACGCTCAATCCAGACACCTGCTGGGACGACATCGTCGTATTCGACCGCCTCACCCTCCACTCCGGGCGGCCAATAGCCAAGGGCAGCATCGTCTCTCTCAAGTACGCGTCTCTCGCCTGCGTTTATTAGTTTGCTGATGCCCGCCTCCAGGGACCCCGTTCATAGTCGGAAAATGATCGTCAAACGCGCCATTGCTGTCGAAGGCGACGTCGTCCAAACACTCCCACCTCACCCGTAGGCCGAGGTACGCGTCCCAGAGGGCCACATATGGACCGAGGGCGACGAGCCTTTTCGTACGCTCGACAGCAACACATTCGGACCGGTGCGTCGCCTATTCTCGTCCATTCTACAACTTATTATGGGCACAGGTACCTCTGGGCCTGGTGGACGCAAAACTGAGTTACATCATCTGGCCTCTGCACCGGGCTAGTCCATTGAAGTCTCCAGAGCAGCCGGTCTCAAAAACAGGTGTCCCATGGGATGCCCAATGGCGCGACGCGATGGCAGCATTTGAACGAGAACGGAAAAGGGAGTCTCGTGTAGCGTCTGCCAAGAGCGACCAAGCTGCTGGTCCGTGACCATATATGTGTAGCTAGTTTGCAAACGTCGACTAGCGGATAGATACAGGAAATTTAATCATTTATGCGGCGTGCAGGTCTTTAACAGATCATGATTCTTCACTCGTAGGCTGGACACCCAGTATTCTATCGGCCTCAGGTGAGCCAGCCAGAGGTATGTCTTTCCGGAGCGAAACAGCTACCGGCGAGACACCCCATTGAAATAACGCGAATTATTTGTCCCTGTGTGCGCGATTTATGTAATGTGTCCGCGCAATTTAGAGTGTCCGCGCGATATGTGCAAAATTCAGTGCGATTTACTAATATTAAGATCAAAGTCAGCACGATTAGTGATTACTAGGTGATACACAATGAAAGGAATCACTAAGTGTGGGGTAAAGGGATGGGACTGGGAGTCGAGAGAAAGAAAAGAAAAGAGAAAACTAGTCATACAGAAGTAGCTAGTAGAGAATGGCACGGGTATGGGTAACCTGTGCTGGGTACATTGTGCTGAGGCCGTTGCCTTCGGGGTGTGGATACTGAGGTGCAGCATGGACGGGAAAGGGTGGGGGACATATCGGATGACGTGCGTGCCATTGTTGTACTCAGCCACCTCCTTTCTTTGTAGTTGGTTGCATCGGCATTGCGTTGCCCGTTCCGGGGTCGTCGTCGAGATGGCAGGAGGGATGGGGTTTTTCCGGGACGCACTGAGGGAAATGAGTGGGGCTGGTTGGGACATACCGAGTGGTACGGTATCTGTGCTGTTGTCGTCATCGCTGTGCAGAGTGGTAGTGATGCGCTGTGGCCGGGTATGGGTGAGGAGATGAGGGGCATGGGTGGGTGATGTCGAGGTGGGGCGACTTACCAGTGCCGTTGTGTGCCTATGCGGTCGTATTTGTCGACATGGTCGTCGACTTTAGATGGGCAGGTGAGGGGAAGGCGCATGGGGGACTTACTGGCACCGTCGGTCACCCCAAGGTGAGACCGTCGTCGTCGTCGTCTCGGAGCCGGTGGTCACACCATGCTGCTACCAGAAGGTGAGCGGATGGGGAGGTGAGCGGATGGGGAGGTGAGCGAGTTGGGACTTACCAGCGCTGTTGGTTGCCCTGTCACCACCCTATCGTCGGTGTTATTGTCTTCATCATGTGTGGGCGCACTGTTGAGTTTGCCCACACCCTCATCGTCGTCACGTTGTTGTCGCATGGCACGGGTGCTGAGCAAGCCAACGAGCGCCAGGCATAGCAGCAAAGTGGGTCATAGTTGTAGGAGGAAAAGGTGACGAGTTGCCGGATTAGTAATGAAGGCCACGGCCCGGGCTGGGGCCCTTGGGAATTTGGCTCGGCCCGGCCTGGCACGTTCAAATTGCGCTGAATTTTGCACATATCGCGCGGACACATTACATAGCAAGGCCCTCCGGGCACCCCTGGACCCGGCGGTTCGTGCACGCGAGACTACGCTGTTTGTAAACAAGATAGGGGACTTTCGCAAGCGAACAGTTTACGTTGGAACAAGCTAATTGTGTATACAGGAAATGAATACCAATATATGTCGTCCAGACGATATTGAGAAACAGGAGAGAAAATAAGGGATTTCACGCCCATGATTACGCAGAAAAGGCTTCCATGTCAGGCTGGGGCATACTATGAATAAAGGAGACTGTGAGTAGGTCGAGCTTCACATCCAATTCCTTCCAACCAGGCACCGAGCGGTTGTCTTTGATTGGGAACCGACGGATGTTGCCTTCCAGGAGGACGATGTCTCTGAGGAAGAGAGAGGAAGGTTCAAGGGCGTTCATCTTACTCTTTTCGAAGTGAAACATTGTTCGTGCATCGAAGATCATATTGAACGCAGCATAGCTCATGCGCATCTGCCATTCAAGAATGAGGTCAAACTTGAACTGCTCAGATGCGTGAAAAGGAAAACACGAGTCATCGGAGCAACTCGCGTCCACACCCTCGTCCGTCGAATTGACATCCTGTGTTCAATCTCGAGGACGAGAAAACAAATATCTGGAAGGACAACTTTCTATGCAATGATGGGAATCAAAAGAGAGCTCGACATCATGCAAAAACGACGACGAAGCCTCAGATCGGATTCCATGTCATTCCGCGATAAACTGAAGCGATGCAGCCGTCAATCCAACACGAGGTACAACCTCCAGCGGGAGCGCAACGACGACAGAATCACCTCGCTGGCGGTGGTCTTCGCCGACAATCGCCACAAACGTAAACGCGCGAAGGGATACTGTGGATATTACGCGTCCATGGGTGTCGTCGCCATGTTCAAACCGTTCCTCACTGGCCTGTACAGTGTAGACATTCTCGGGTCGCGTCAACATGTTCCTCGGACGGGCGAGAGCCCTCAAGCGCACTATCAAAGAGTGCGGATCACATACCGTACAAAGGTGCGTCCGCAGCGAGTCGATGATATATGCCTTTGTGGCCTTTCCCGATACACGCACATTGTGCATCTCTGCAATCCTACGGAGATCGCGTATGACCAGCGAAGGCATGGCCTCCAATATTTGTCTGACATTCGTGAAACGAACAGAAATCAGAGGGCCTGTCGGCCACCAACGTACGTTCGGCACAGTATCCACGACCCCGATATCCTGGAATGCGAACGACCCTTGTAGCCTTTCGACGGACACTCCGCCATTGTGGATATCCGTTTCACGCTTACCATGCCCGGATACGATAAGATCTCGACCGTGTTCGCTCACGGAAACGTTCATATTGGCGCGAATTCGGTGGTGTGTGGTTATATTCTACGGCGTCTATGCGAATAAGTATTCACGTGTCGGATTCCCTCATCCTTCGAATCCCATCAACACGGGAAGCGTGCACGTGTCAGATTCCCTGATCTTTGCAATCTCATCTATTTCGGGAAGCGGACTGACCGCGTAGTTCGCACGACTTTTTGTTCTGAAGACCTGTCCCCTTCGGGTCCAGGAATAAATCGCGCACACGGGGACAAATAATTCGCGTTATTTCTTTGGCAGTTACAGCTCCATACAGCTGAGAAGGTCTGAAGAAGAGATAAGCCACGTTACGGACTCGTTGGTGTACCTATCACGCGTATTTATGTAAAACTGCCATCCGTAATTTCTCTTCAGTCCTCTCTAAAGCCGACTGGCACGCCCGGTTCACTAACTCCCCTCGACCACACTCAGCCTTGTTGTTTCCCTATCTGGCGCCACCATAATCCTTGTTCGACCCGCCTTGCTTTTTCTCGTAGCAACGACAAGCAGCGCGAGTGTGCAGAGAGAATCGCGTCCCTTCCGCAAGTGTACCGCCAGCCCTTGACGTCACACGACAAGGGCATTCTCGCCCGCCCCATCTCTGCGATCGTGTCCGGCGTGCAAAGCGCATCGTTGAGCCCGTCTGATGTTCTCACCGCATACACCAAATGCGCGCTGCAAGTGCACGCCCAGACCAATTGTCTCACCAAGATCATGATCGGGCCTGCCGAGCGGTGGGCTCGCGAGGCCAAGCGCTCCAGTCCGCTCGTTGGTGTGCCCGTGTCCCTCAAGGACTTGCTCTCCGTCAAGGGCTACGACTCGTGCATGGGCTACTCTGCCATGGTGGATCAACCCAGGTCGTACGACGGCGCGTTCGTGAGGCTCCTCCGGCATGCCGGCGCAATCCCACTTGTCAAGACAAACGTGCCCACCACCATGCTCTCGTTTGAATCCACGAACGACGTCTTTGGTCAAACGGAGAACCCGCACAAGAAGGGGTACAGTCCGGGCGGGTCTTCGGGGGGTGAAAGCGCATTGCTCGCTCTGGGTGGTTCTAGGATTGGCGTAGGCACGGATGTGGCTGGGAGTGTTTGAATGCCATCGCATTACTCGGGTGTATATGCGATCAAGTCCGGCATGCATAGATTCATAAAGACTGGGGGCGTAGCGACCATTCCTGGGCAAGAGGGGGTTCCAGCTATGCACAGCCCCATGGCGAAAACACTCGAGGATCTCGAAACATTTTGGCGTGCCGTGTTTCAGATGAAGCCATGGGAGTATGATCATACCGTGAGCATCCCCTGACTTTCATATTTCATTAGTACACGTCGTGTTGCAGGTTCTCAACATTCCGTGGAGGGAGGTGAAGCTGCCTGTCGATAAACCGCTTAGGTAGGGTGTATTATGGGATGATGGTTAGTATTTACCCCGGCTGAAACTCAGAAAATGAACATGGGTTCTAGGCGTCGTTGCTCCCTCACCCACGTGTTTACGGGCGCTTGAAACGGTAACTGAAATATTACACAAGAATGGTCACGAAATTGTTACCTTGTAAGTGAGAATCATCTTCTTATACACTTGTTTGACGGTGTGTTAGGGATCCACCTAGCCCATAAGAGGGGCTTCAGATCGCCTCTCAGCTTCTTTCGCTGACGGCAGCAAGACTGTTGCGAAACCATTCCGATGGTTTGAGACAAATGATGCAGGAATGGTACCAGCGTTCCGCGCCCTCAGGCTACCGCGTTTCATCATGAAAATCTATGCCTGGTATCTGAGGTATATCCGCGGCGACGCAATCTATGCTGGACTAGTAAACAAGTTTTACAAGAAGAGCATCTCAGAGTACTACGCACTCATAGCGCAACGTGAGGACTACCGTGCGCGGTGGTTCAAAGTCTGGCGCAGCTCCGAGGTAGAAGGTGGACTGGGAAATGAAGTTGTCGATTTCATCCTTACGGTGCCGAATCCATTGCCAGCCGTTCCACACCGGGGGATGCGTCATGGGTGGAAAGCATGTGGCTACACTTTCTTGTTCAACTTGGTGAGTGGACCAAACGAAAAGCGCTGGCACCTTTTCTGAGCCCTTTGATCATGATAATAGCTCGATTACAGCGCGAGGGTGATGCCCATCTCCCACGTCAAGAGTACAGATGTCGCACCAGGGTCTTTCCAACCTCGGAATGCCATCGAACGGGAAAATTATCGCATGTATGATGCGGTTGCAATGGAGGGTCTTCCGGTGGGCATCCAGGTCGTGGGCAAGCGCCTAGAAAAGGAACGCGTGTTGGAAGGCATGAAACTGATGGAAAAGTTGCTGACAGAGGCCGGTTTGGCCTACACCGGAATACCCCTGTAATGTTATAGCGGATGTTCTTCCACGAGGGTTCCAGATACCCGGGACGCTCGTGCTGTAAATCTACGTGTAAAACTTGACGGGCTGAGATGGCGGCAAGGGAACGAGGCAGTGAGAAACACGTCCAAGAAGTTTGCAGTCCATCAGATATTATGTCTGTTGGGTGTGTTGCTTAGAGCCAGCGGATGAAATCTCACCTTCTCGAGAGCACGAGAATAGCAACGGGGACATTCAAGAATTCTGATGGAAGTGATATGGGCACGGTGCTTCTGGGCCGTTTTTATTTCTCAGAGATTGACAGCCCAGCTGATGCGGGGGCCAATCAGCGGACTGAGGTAACTCATATCTTCTTAGTAGTCATCCGACTGATGTGGTGTATGTACGTCGGGATACAACCGGAATCCGGAAGAAAAGAGTTTTATCACAGCGATCCGTTCGTCTTGTCCCTAAACATCATATTTTTCCAACTTTCTCGTTCCAGACTTGTACATCTATCCACCTTCATCAGCTTACGAACCGTCGATGGAGATCACCGCAAAAAACATGCATCGTGTGACCGCCGTGATTTCGGAAAGGAAAGCGAGAGAGCTCCCTGACGCCATCCCACAATTGGGCACTGTTCCTATCAGCCCAAACCCTAGGCACGCGTCTTATCTCTCTCCATCATCTCATTCCAGGAAAGTCGTACCCTCGACAGCAAAACGTTCGGAACGACGGAGCACCGCGGAACGTATTATTAGCGTTTCGAACCCACTGCTACCTGTCGGACGTCTGGTCGACGCAGGTTGCGCTGGGCTTCGCGATTACCCCTGTAAATGGGTCCGCGAGACTTTTTTTTTCCTGCCAAACCCTACTTGATACAGCTGTTCGACCATGTGACAACGTCGCAGACGCACGCGTGGAGCTGAGCACCGCAAAGCCCTGTCCAAGACATATAATTATCGCTCGCCGTCCGTACATGCATTACAGGAGACGGCGTCGCATGCAACGCTGACGGTTCGTACTTTCCATGGGTCGCGTGACTCGGCCGCGGTCCCATATCTAATCGACAGACGCTCGTTATCTTACCGCTCTCGCATCGAGTACGAGACAGCGCGAGCAAGACTGTCAATCTAGACATGTCATGTCCACGCGAGTCCCGTCTACTGTTGAAGCCAAACGACGATATCACGATCCCCATTCCAAGGTGCACATGCGTGTTTTTTTTTCTCTTGCTTGCGTTCCGCCGAGCGGTCGACGCCACGCTGTGGCACAATGTACGCAGCCATGATGCTTGGATGAGATGCACACGGCACCGTCGGCATGAGGAACGTCGTGCTCGCACGGTTCACTGATCGACCGCACGTCCACGTCCGTCGGGTGCACCTTTGTCAAACCGTACGCGTGGCAGTCTACTGTCTCGTGCGTCAATTGGCCGCGTACGAAATTCAAAGCAACAATAGGGCGCGCCCACCGTGAATCGGTTCGGGGCTCGACGTCGTCATGGGTCAAGCCTTCAGGCGGGAATTAAGACTTCCCAATTTAACATTTTCAAGGAACTTGATCAGCGACAGCGACATCATTACTTAGCTTAGAAACCCTACACATGACAAATCGAAATAATTCCCACGCATGTGGTGCCTGGAGTCCGACACCAACCCAAGTGCGGATGTCCTTGAAAACGAAAACTGGACAACCTCAAAAGTCATAACGTCCATAACATCATGACAGAGTCAAAGTACAGTCATAAAAACATGGTCGCCAGTACCAAGATCATAAACCGGAATAGCTCCGCGTGTACAAAGCCCGACTTTTCAGGAAGGGGGGAGAAAAGACGGAGGAGGAAGCGCAGTTCAATACCTGCATCGCGCTTGTCGTCAAGCAGCCACGCGTGTTGACGCATGCTGCTGCACACGACTATGAATCGTAGGTTACGATGCAACGGTGCCGTTGTTCAACTGCATTTCATGCAGCATCTTCTTCACCCACCCTGGCTTCATCCCCGTCATGCCCACCAACCTCGTCGGTGATATCGCTTTCGCTCTCCGGCGGGATCGGTTCTGATGGCGGTGGCTCATTTAATTCCAGCAGGGGCTGTGGCGGGGGTGGTGAGTTGGATTCCGCACGTGGCTCCGCGTCCTCGGCGGGTAATGGGGTAGGATCGTCAATCTTGGCGACGGATTCCACCACGTTTTCTTCTGGTCCGGGTAGGGCTTCTGTCGATACGATCACCTCAGATGCAGCGGCAGGTGCTTCTCCCAGAGCGCTTTGCGCAACCTTGGAGACGGAGGATCCATCTGCGGGCGCGGTTTCCTCAGGCGCAGGTGCCACTTGAGTGGGTACTTCATGACCTGATTCAATAGCTAGTGCCTCAGAAGGTGATTCTTGTGACGGTGTATCCAATGGTACATCATGAAGAATAGCCTCGTCCGACGTGGCCACACCAGACGTGTCCTCGAGCGAGATGAGTGATAGTGCTTCCACAGGTGGCGATAGCGGACCAGTGGCGGTCAGCTCAGAGCGGGCGTCCCCGTCATCTTCGTCATACATGTCCTCTCTTCTTGTCTGAAGGTTGGGCCAAGACTGCTCCGGGACGGGTGGTTGGGTTTCCGTCCGATTACGACCGAGTCGGCGAGGGCTATCGGTTCCAAATTGAGGGGGAGCATCCACGGGCGTGGGCGATTGTTGGAATCCCCGTCGGGAACAATGTCTGCCGTCAGGGTGTTGTTTTCAACATTTGGCGTCGGATGGACGGCAGCGGAGGACAAGCGAGGAGGTTCGACTTCTTCATGAATTTTGTCATCATGGTGAATGGCGCTTTCGGGGATGACAAGGAACTCTGCAGGCACCAAATCAAATTGATTAGTGAGTTTGAGGAAGCGGGCATAAAGCGAAGATTCAGCTTCGGCTTGCTCGAATGCTTCCCGATGGTGAAAATAAGCACGAGTGAAAATTCTACCAAGACGACGGGCAAGCGAAGAGAAGTGCCTATGGGAGGTTTGTGGAATCGAGAGCCTAATGGACAAAAGAAGGACATGACGAAATTGGTCAATACGGTGACAAAGCGGGTCAGAAGTCGGCTAAATATGCACCTGGAAGGAAAAGCTCGTGGAGAGTTCAAGAGAGCAGTAGCGCTGTCGACTGTATGGGGAATGTAATCGATGGCACAGCATTGCTTTACATGGAGATGATCAGAATACAATGACGTTTTTCTGAGTCGGCAAAATACGGACCTCCATAGCGCCGTCATTACCGTGTGCAACGCAGAGATAGAGCCATTCTACAGCCTTCATTTGGGGACAAGAATTCCTCGTGCACTCCTGCTGGAGCATGGTGATCAGAGGGTGGGAGAGGTCTTGTGCAAGCCGCCTGCGAAGAGAGATTAATAGGAGACACGCGTCTGCGGGACAGGATTGAACGCACCACAACTGCTCGTATACCCAGCAGGCTCTGTCGACAGAAATGTCGCTTTTGCGGTCGCCATCATCGGGTTTTTTCGGGTCGGTGTCTGGGGAGTCGAGCTGTTCGTCGTGGTCTTTTGGGGCGGGTCTTCCGGGAAGGGAGACGATGGCGTCGACGTCGTGCACGTCGAGGCGTATCAGGAGGGAGATGTATTCCTGGAGCTGGAAGGCGCTGTCGAGGATATGGGCAGGAGGGACTTTACCGGGTAGAATGAGGAGACGCGGGATCCACGGTATGGGTGTTGGAGGAGGGCAGCGGCCATCGGGAAGAGTGCGAGGAGACTCGGAGGGAGTTGGGAAAGGGAAGGGGGAACATCACGTGGTGTGATTACCAAATGGGGAAGGAAGCAAAAGTGTGTGAAATGATGTGCCAATATTAACGTCACCGGGGTCCAAGTCGGATGGGAGATCTGCTTATTTTTTATCTTTTTTTTATTTTTTTATCCGACCCTTTTTCGATCGTACTTATCTCGAATGTGCCTCTCCTTATATTAAACTCCCCTTCGCTTTCCCCGTCACTCCTTTGTGTCCCTCCTTCCCAATGGCCGACACCGTACACGAGTCCAAGCTCGACTCTGACGTCGAAAAGGACTATGCCTCCACTGTTTCCCGCGAGTCCACCCAGCGCTCCTACTTCTTCTCAAGGGGCTTCCGCTGGGGTATCGAGGCCCAAGGTCCGTCAGAACACCTTCCTTCCGCCGTTCCGCTCACAGTTCCTCCAGGCACCTTGCCCGTGCCTCATCAAGATCGCACGGACCGGCAGTTCTACAAGGTGTTCTTCGTCTGGTTCTCCATGAACTTCAACATTCTCTCGTGCGTCCTTTCCGTCCTCGCCCACTCCCCCCCTCACCTGCTGCCAGTTTTTCAACCGGAACCCTTGGGCCCGTCGTCTTCGGTCTCGGTCTTCGCGACTCGTGTCTTGTAGTCTCGCTATAGCTTTGGGTCCGTCGTCCAGACAACTCACCTCAATTACTAACGTGAATCGGTCTTAGGTACTATGGTGTTATTATACCCACGATTCTCAACCTGATTGGCTTGTGCGGATTCAACATTATCAACTGCATCCTTGGCGGCCAAACCTTAGCAAGCATATCCAATAATAATCTCGGACGTAAGTTGGCTTTTTCATTTTTGCTTACACTCTACTCACTCGCGCCTTCCTCGGTTCAGGGTTGGCATCGTCATTATCGCGGTGCTTTCCATGATTGTATGTCACTCCTCGTGGTTTCTCTCGCTTGTGTACCGAACATATGCCTGCCTAGATTTCCTTCATGGGCTACAAGGTTCTCACCTGGTACGAGCGCATTTCGTGACCACCAGTTCTCCTTGCTTTCCTCGTCGCCCTCAGAGTTGGTGGAAAGCACCTCTACAATGTCCAGCCCGCCCAACCTGGAACCGCATCCGCGATTCTTTCCTTTGCCGCCACAATTGCTGGCTTTGTCATCACCTTTGCTGCGATGGCCTCCGATTTCACAATGTATTACGACCCAAATGTATCCAGGTGAGTACCTATGTCATTTTTCTGCTTCTTTTTCTTTGACGTGAATGACACATAATTACCGGATATTCTGGTATTCGTATTTGGGGTACATAATACCTATCGTATGTCTCATTACCTCAACCTGAACAGTACTTAACCTGATTTGAAAAAAAAAATTCAGGTTCTTCTAGAGTGTCTTGGCGCAGCGGTCATTTTAGCTGCGCCCAGCGTTGACAGCTGGAATACGGGTTACGGTGCAGCTCAGAACGTTGGTGGCCTCCTTGAGGCCATGTTGAGTCCCGCTGGGAATTTTGAAAAATTCTTGACAGTAATGCTCAGCCTGAGCGTGACGGCGAATATCGCTTGCACCCTCTACTCCATATGCTTCAACTTTCAGGTGCTCGTGCCTCAGCTTGCCAAGGTTCCTAGATACATTTTTTCCATTGTGGGTACGGCAATGTGCGTGCCTTTATATTTATCCAGTGATGTTCTTTCTGATTTCCGTCCAACCTTGTCGTCCCTCATCTTTTTTTGGCAGTGCCCTACCGGCTGCGATCGTTGGTGCCCATAGATTTTACGTGACGCTCACAGACTTTCTCAGTCTGATCGGCTACTAGGCGAGCGCGTATGGTGGCATCCTTCTCGTCGAACACTTTTATTTCCGCAAGGGCGACTTCAGCACGTATGATCAGGCGGATTACAACGTTGCCCGTCGTCTGCCATGGGGAGCGGCCGCCGTGGCCGCTGGGATCATTACATTTGGCCTCGTAATTCCGAGCATGAGCCAAGTGTGGTTCGTGGGCCCGATTGGAAAGGTCGCAGGCGATATTGGGTTCGAGGTTGCATTCCCGCTGGCGGCATTGCTCTACTTTGCTCCCCGTACCCTGGAGCTCCGATATCAGAAAATCAACTAAACACTGGGATTTTGGCGTGTTGTATGTAGTTTCAATGGCTTGATTTACTTCCGCCTTTTTACGGTCTCGTTTTTTTTCACCTGATCGTGCCATTCCTAGGCCTCACCGATAGCGCTTTCGGGTGGCGTGCGCAGGTTTCGATGGTTTCCAGGAACAAGTGGCATTCATCGAAGAAGCGGCCCACTCTGATTTGCAAATTTGGATGGCTATCATGTTTATAGTACATCGACCTTCCGTTTAGTGGGGGGTTCGATCAAAACACAAACACAGGGCACTTGTCTCTTTGTTTTCTAGTTGAATTGCTTCTACTTAGATTATCACCTATGCTGACACATGTTGTATGTACTCCATTCCGCACTAGTAACTTCTACGGTTGATCGAAACTGCTGTGGCATGAGTAGCAGTACACCGGCACGGATCCCGGCGACATGTGCATGGGCCGAGCGATTGGGCAAATACGGTTTTAATGCAAAAAAAGTCTGAGACATGCCTCCCCTTCCTTCTTTTCAAACTCGGTCACCCGCACTCGCCCACGTGTATCGGAGGAAAGGTCGTACCCCCACCCGCTTTCCAGTATAATCCTTCGATGTTTGTAAGTTGCGACTGGCGATTGCGGCACGCAGGTCTGATGGCTATCGCCGCTATAGGAGAAGGGATCAGCAAGGCATGCCTGTCATCCCCCCTCTCTTCGGTTTGTTTTACCTGACTGGAAATCAGGTGGTGCAACTCGAACTCGGAAAAGTTGTAGGGTGAAATTTATTATTTTTTCGTTCCATGTTTATGAATCTGAATGTATTAACAGCCTTGTGACTCCAATGTTCAAAGATACTCACCCTCGCGTACGTTATGCTGCATGCCAATGCCTGTATGCGTTCACTTTTTCTTACACGTAAATATCCAGCTAAGCGAGGTTCTAGAGGTCAGCTATGTACGGACTTAGAGGTAAGTGTGGTTGCGACATCATCGGAGCGTTTCTTGTTGATATTTTGGCACAGGAAGTCATTCAAGATCGTTATCATCGACAGCTCTTTGCTGCACTAATACCGACGCTGGAAGCCCCTGAGCCTCGGTAATCTAAGTTGAATGATCTACTTGATGCAACATGCTGACTTTCCGTGACAGTGTCCATGCACATGCAGCCGCAGCGCACATCAATTTCTACGAAGGCGTCGAACGAGATATACTCGTTCCATATCTCGACCCCATCATCGAGCGGCTACTAAAGCTCCTTCACCCAGGTTCCGAGGCAGGCAAGCCAACCAAAGGATCCGTTCAGGAACTGGCCATCACCACATTGGCCATGGTTGCCGATGTGAGCGAGGCGACGTTTGTCAAGGTACGCTCTTTCTTTCCCTGTTTGAAGAACTCTACTTTATTTTTGGTGACTCAAGCACTATGGAACGATCATGTCTCTTTTACTCAACGTGCTCCGGAATGCGAACGAACCGAGCCATCACAAGTTGCGTGTCAAGGCCATGGAATGTGCCGGGCTTATTGGTGCGTCCAAATGCCCAACGAACTTTTCCGCCCCTTGACTTCGGAACCCTGGTAGCTATCACTGTTGGACCGGAAGTCTTCCGACCAGACGCTCGTACACTGATCGATGCCTTGATTAACATCCAGAGTAGGTTGCCTTTCTTTTTTCAAATCAGGTCTGACGCTGTGTGGCTTAGATTTACCTGTCGACCCTTCCAACGCCCTTTTGGCGACGTACCTGATGGCAACATGGCCCAAGATTTGTCAGGCGCTCGGACCTGAATTCGAACCTTTTTTGCCGGTTGTGATGCATTACTGAATGCAGCGAGCGCCAAAGCAGACGTCTCTGTCTACAGTAAGTGTCTCGAGTCTCGTCTGGGCGTCAACCTGCGAGTCATACTTATACGTGGATCTCGCACGTGGCAGATGACGAAGAGGACCACAACCAACGCGATGGATGGTCAAATCGTGGACATCCGCACCTCGACCATCGACGAGAAATGTCAAGTGTTCGACACCCTCGTCATTTACTGCAGCATTCTCGGAGGACGATTCGGACCTTATCTTACGCAGAGTCTCGAGCTCACGCTGCCGGCGTTGCAATTTTACTTTCACGAAGGCGTGCGAGAGGCAGCGTGCAGGTATGTCGTTTCTCTTCCGCCTCGTACTCTCGACCTGACTACTCTCGACACGTTCATAAAGGGCCCATCCCGCTGCTCGTGTCCTTGGATGTGTGTGTGAATGGAGTAGCGGTGGTGATAGCGCAGGGCGCAGACTGGTGATCAGCGATCGTAGCTGCATTTTTTAGCGCAAAGTTGAATAAAGCGCAACAAAATTATCCTGTACACGAGCAAGAAATGTTAGCGGGAGTAGAAGGAATGCTACGTTACCGTGACATGTTATAGGGAACTCCGTTCACTTGGTTGACAGATCATAAGGGTCTGATTCACTTGTACAACCAGAAGAACTTGTCTGGATGACAAGCATGCTGGCTCAAAAAAATCAGCGAGTTTAACTTTGTGATTGAGTACTTACCTGGCATGCAAAATCTTCTGCCAGATGCGTTGTCTCAGATATGCTCGAATGACAGTCCAGGAACGCTCCAATTGAGTACATCCTCGAAGCAGAGGATGGGGTTACTCCATCACTGGGAGCCTTGATTTCGGCACTGGTCTTGGCAGGCATGGAGGCCGAAAATGGCACGATTGAACCATGGCAGAGCAAACGAATCCGGAATAAAGAGCAAGCAAATCCATGCTCAAATCCAAGTCAGCCTTGGAAACAGGCAAAGGACCGGAAATACTCACCAAATGAGTCGTCACCAACCACTCAGTGACACCACAGTGATTGGTGCACATGACCATCCATGCAGGCGATCGTCCGACCAATTCTTGTGTGGAAATTGCCAGTGAAGGTGCCGACTCTATATCATAGGCATGGACAGCCTGCACATGGCCAAATGGATTAGTGCTCTGAGGTGTAATATACTATAGTATAGTGCAACTATTTTGAGGCATACAAGCGTGTGTAGTCAGTGATGTGAGGGAATAAAGCTAACCCCTGTTGCCAACGATGACGACGCGCATCAACATGGTTCCTTTTCTCCTCCTCTGTTAGTGTGTGATCGTTCATCACCGCTTTCTCTGACTTCATTCCATTCGCAATGTAGTTGAATAACGAACCTGCTGCATACTGAGTAAAGGAGTGCCTCCGCTCTCCTGGCTGAACTTTGGCGTTGAAATGGGTTAGGATGGCAGACGGTATCAGAACGGTAGCCCCGGGAGGAAACTCCACCACCAGAGATAGCTCCCTGAGCACTAAATGCCCTCCTTTCTTTGGGCAAAAGTCACCTAGCGCCGTGATGCAGCAAATGCCGAATGACAGGTTTGCTGAGTCACGATGGGGGCGACAGACTGCAGCAGGACCCAGGTTGAATGCTGCTGCAGGCATGATGGAGGAAGCGTATGGGCGCTGCAAAGTGTTATTGGCCTGGTACAATTTCGGCAGCTCGTCCTGGTAGTAGTTGTGTATCTTTGGAAAAAACGTTTGGAACGCACCTGCATGCCGCTCAGATAGTGGATTCAAAAGACGAAGGGTTAAAATGTAACGCACGGTTCTGAAAGCCAGCGAGTCTGGAGATGGCCTTGTTTTCCAGCAGTTCTTTGACGGCACTTCTGTACGGGATAGCCACGGTGGTATTTTTGGGAATCTGCTCGTGAAATGTCGACATTCATCGACTTGTTATAAGTTCCAAGAGCCGTACCGTTTGGCCACCCCCATACGAGATCCCGGAGATGGTGGAGTAGAAGTCACCCCTCCTTTTGCTTTGGTTTTGTCCACGAGACAATGTGGCGGGGGTGCCTAACTTTTGAAGGCTGTCACACAGCTGGTCAAACAAGTCTGTGGCCTCCTGGATCGCCAGGGGAAAAGACCCCCTTGCTTGCCCAACGAGGACAGCGATGACGTAACCAGAGTCGTCCAGGAGTGCATGCGGAGAGCTCGACGTGATTATCAGTTTTATTGCTGACAAAGAAAGTGCGGTGTTCTACCTTCCATCCCATTCGAGGAGGCTGAGACCAGTCGCAAGAATCTCCTCGAGCGTTTTTTCATCCTCCAGTTCAGTTTTCTTCCTGCTACCTAGCCATCCACCCTCTGCCGCTTTGAAGTCCTGCCTCGACATTCCCCTCTTCGTCATGGACTCCCCAGCCAGCATAGCTACAACCCTTTTGTGAATTACCTCCTTCACCTTCGTGTTCTCCACTGCTGCGTTCACTTCCGCCAACTTCTGTCTTCTTTTCGCCCTCCTCTGGCACCTTGTTTCTTTGCGGCGCTGTGGCGTGTCGATCCTGAACTCCTGTGTGGACCCTCCCTCTGCGGTATCATGAACCTGGTCTGGCAGTCTCAGGGTAGACTGGTCGCTGTCGGTGTCTTGCATGTCCTCTGGTTCACTCAGGGCCCCATCCTCTAGGGCCGTGTCCTCTAGGGCCGTGGCGAGTTTGTAGTGAGTCTTGATCTGTCGAATGGTGAACGGTTGGTTGTCCATTTGCAAATCCTGAACAGTTCGACAGGAACTTCAAGCAGGGTTGGGGTGGGGGTGAAGAAGGAACAAAAAAAAAAGGCTCGGTTAGGCATCAGGTAATGTACGAAATTATGGTAAGCCACTTCTAATGTATCTAATTTGTACCGCTGAATCACAGCTTCATCATACCCAGTGGACGCTTCCAAGAACAATGACAGTGATTTCTTGATCGTTTGGCAACGATGGTTAGGATAGGGTTAGTCCGAACAGAACCTTGACCTTGACAACCCCGAATTACTCAGTTGCACAATGGTATGTTCCCTCGAATACGCTGGGTTGAAAATTAAAGTGGGGCAGACAAGTGCAAAGTACACTGTTCCAGCTTGTACGTGAACCCGATCGCTTTGCAAGCGCTGGGATCGAAATACTGTGAGATCCCCTTCTGCCCGGGTGCGTGCGCTGACCTACGTCGTCGTGGGGGTTTAACCCGTTTATGTGTGTTAGTTCGTCTGCGAGTTTGTCTTTTTGTGGTTCTTTCTCGTGGAGACTAAGGACAGGACGTTGGAGGAGACAACGACGCTATCTGATGGCGCGGATGCGCTCGATCAGATCACGCACAGGGCTGCGGCACCCCCCGTTTCCAACGACGCATGTTCGTCGCCAGTGGCAATGCGCCGTTGGCAGTGAATGCTTGATGACGGGTCAGACGGTTCGCACATCCTTTGTCATAGGGGTGACTACTACGAACAGGACAAGAATATCGCGGGGAGGGGAGGGGGAAGAGGAAGGATTATCCGAAAGCAGCCAGATTCATCGTCGAGGACCACGAGCTACGGGTCGAACGCAATGATGGAATGCATCGGAACGAATCCAGTGGCGCAGACGAGAGGACTTTATCTGTTGGTGTACCCTCCGACCCGCTTGGGGTCCGAGCGACGAGGCCATTGCGGTAACACTGTAGGGGATGCGATGCACGTTGCGTTCGTCGCGTGGTGTTTATTTATTACGGTAAGGGATCGGTCGTGCATGTTCGCTTTCGAATTCAGCTGCGCAATACGTGCGTTGCACATGGCGACGATCCAACGGACAGATGTTACGAGGGAGTTTTCCGCTCGACCCAACCTTCAGGACCCAATGAAGGAGGGCGGATACGGCGTCCCAAAGGACCGGAAGAACCCCGAAGCGAGGGTATTGAGCTTCGTGACCATCAGATCATCGTACGTTCCCCCGACGTCCCCTTTCCCCCTCAGGCGCCCCTCGCAGATCTTCATACACCCTCTTTGACGTCCTTCTTGCACCACCCTTGCCCATCCTAGCGCGGTTACGTCTGGATGACGACGAGGCTATGCCATGATGATATGTACATGGGACATGGGGGTGCGGTGGTGAACGAGGGCGTTTCGTTTTCTCTCTATCACGTCTCGAGCAGGTCTCATACAATGACCTCTTGCAGGTTTCGAGAGCCGTCTGCTCAGGTTGCATAATGGACCGCTTTTGGAAGGGCGGATAAAGTGTTCTTTTCCAGTGCTCGTCTTGCGTTAAAGGAGACGCCGTGGGTGGTGTGCCTGATCTAGTTCCAGCGTCCTCGTTGGCGGATCTCATCGACCTGAGGCGAACTTGGTACAGCAACAGACGGTGAGCGCCTCATCGCGGACGCCCGTTTGGTCGTTGATGTCATCCGCAGCCTTATCGCCCTCAATGCATGGATTTTTCTCTTGTACGTCCGAAGCGTCTTGGCCCTTTTGTGATATCTTGAGGTCCTCGGTGGCCTCATCACATCGTGCACCACCGGCTACGACGGGAGCATGACTAACGGCTTGCAGAGTCTCACTCAGTGAGAGTCTGCGTTCGGCTACCCGTCGGGTAGCAAACTCGGTTTGCTGACCTCCATCCAGGTGAGTGCCTGGGTGAAATGCGTCTGTCGTCGTTGAACGACCATCGATCGTCGGTATCTCAGAGCATAGGTGCGCTGGCAGGTCTGCCCTTTGCCCCATATACGCCCGACGGTCTTGGACGACGCTATGCCATCTGGTCTGGTGCAGCCATCATGTGCGCTGCGGCTGCCATTCAGACCGTTTCCGAGTCCGTCGGCATGCTCATGGGCGCTCGTTTCTTGATCGGCTTTGGCAATACCTTTGCAGGCGAGTCCGTCTATGATGTCGTCTTACGCGTGCTAAGTGTGCTCCGACGTGCAGCCAACGCCACCCCGTTGCTCATCACAGAACTCTCATACCCGACGTACCGTGCCCCGTTGAAGTCCATGTACAACTCGCTCTGGTATTTGGGGGCCATCGTCATGTACGTACAAATTGACTCCGATTCGCGTCCGACGCTGACGTCTTTTTGATAGTGCTGTGTGGACGACGTTTGGATCCTTCAGGATCAGTGATACGTGGGCCTGACGCTTGCCGTCTCTCCTGCAGGCACTTCCTTCTATCATCCAGGTTCTGTTGGTTCTGTTTGCGCCCGAGTCGCCCCGTTGGTTAGTGAGCAAAGGGCGCGAAGCGGAGGCTCTCAGGACGCTCGCGTATTATCATGCCGATGGAAACGAGTGTGTTTCTATTCACGACATGTTCCATTGTCAATACACTGATATGCTTGTAGACAAGACCCCGTGGTGCAATTCGAGTTCAATGAAATCAAGGCTGCCCTCGAGTTCGACCGAACGATCGTCCCAATGTCGGTTGGAAGCCGCTCATCACGACCCCGGGCAACTGCAAACGCATGCGCATCATCGTCGCCCTCGGCTTTTTCTCTCAGTGGTCCGGCATGGCCCTCATTTCGTTCTATCTCCCCAAAATCCTGACCCAGATCGGCATCACCAGCTCGAACACGCAACTGCTCATCAACGGCGTCCTCCAAATATGTGCGTTTTTGGGCACGCTCTACGCCTCGTACACTATCAATCGCCACGGTCACCGTTTCCTCTTCCTCACCTCGGCCGGTCTCATGGTCGTCTTTTACACGGCGCAAACTGTCCGTGCAGCTGTGTATGCGGAGCGCGGGGCGATCTCGGCAGGCCACGCCGCGATCGCGTTCGTCTTTCTCTACTCGCTGGCCTACGCGCTCGCGTTCAACCCGCTCGTGGTGGCGTACACGGTCGAGATCTTACTGTTCAACTTGCGCGCCAAGGGGCTCTGCATCTTTGACTTTTCGCTCATGGTTGCGCTCATCTTTAACCTGTACGTGAACCCGGTCGCGTTGGAAGCGTTGGGATGGAAATACTATGTAGGGTGGCTCTTTTTGTCTCGCGTGCCGTGCGCTGACTAGGGTGTCGTCGGACTAGCTCGTGTACGTGTGCTGGCTCGTCTGCGAGTTTGTCTTTTTGTGGTTCTTTCTCGTGGAGACCAAGGACAGGACGCTGGAAGAGACGGCGGCGCTATTTGACGGCGCGGATGCGCTCGATCAGATTACGCAGGGGGCTGTGGTGCCCGCTGTTTTGAACGACGCAGTATACGAAAAGGGTCCACTGGCAGAAGACGCTTGAGGATGGAGGCGCTGCTTGTGACTGACCCCATCACGAACAGGACGGGAATACGGAGGGAAAATACCCTAGAGTCTAGGTCGATTTTTTCTGGGATAGGTGTTTCATATTTAGCAAAATAGCAACTGACGGAGTTAGGTCCTACGTGTCAACGCCGTCCAAAGACGGCCGGTCCCAGGAAGAATGCTCTCACGCACACCCTACTGTCCTGCTGGGGGAGGGCTCCGTACACCATCTGGTCAAGTCAATATCTTCGTCCCTGCCACACACGCGGACGACACCAATCAACCGTTGGAACTCGCCATGTATGCCTTGAATGTGGTATTGTACACGAATGCATGCCGGGGGTAATAATACATATAACACAAGCGCCCAGATGGAAAAAAACAAACAAGGCATCCACTCGAGCGCGTCCAACGCGATCGGGTTGACGTATTGATTAAAGATGAGTGCGACCGAAATAACAAAGTTGAGCCCCTTGGCGCGGAGGCTGAACGGCAAGATTTCGACTGTGTACGAGACGATGAGCAGCGTGAACGCAAGGTCGTAGGCGGCATAAAAGAGAAAGATGAAGGCAACGATGGTGTGTGCCGCCGCGGAGCCGCCGTGCTGAGCGTACTCGGAGAAGCAAATCGCTTGTGCCGCGTAAAACAAGGCCATGAGGCTAGCCGAAGTCAAAAAGAGGAAGCGACGACCGAGGCGGTTGACCATGAAAGCGCCAAACACGGCCCATCCAAGGTTCCAGATCTGTAGGATACCGTTGATGAGGAGTTGAGTGCCCGTGCCGGTGATGCCGATCTGGTCAAAGACCTCGTTCAAATAGTACGAGACGAGGCCGCTGCCGGACCATTGCGAGAAGAAAGCAATGGCGACGATGATGCGCATGCATTTGCGATTCCCGGGTGTCGAAAGGAGTGCCTTCCAGCCCACATTTACAGCGGCCCTACGATCAAACTCGATGGCAGCCTTGATTTCTTGGAATTCATACTGCACGAGGGGATCTGATCTACAAGACGTCATCGGGAGAGAACTGGATTCGCACTGGCCTACACTTACGTGTTGTCGTCGGCGTGGTAATAAGCGAGAACTCTCAACGCCTCGTCTTCACGGCCCTTGCTGACCAGCCAATGAGGCGACTCGGGCGCAAATGGAATTAGGACGACCTGCAAGACCGAGGGAAGACCCTGTAACAAGGATGACAACCGCCACGCCTATGAGCTATTTATTTTGAAGGTACCATATGTCATCCATGCGGCACTAAAAAAAAGTCGCCGGGTTTAAATTAGCACACCGTCCCATCACGTAAAGGAAGACGTACATGATAGCCGGAGTACCAGAGGGAATTGTAGAGGGAAGTCTAGGTGCACATCTTGGAACGAAATCAGGATCTGGTTGTTCATTAATTAGTAACTGTGCCATCAGTGGATAAGTATCTAAGCACGTGACCCGAGAAAGACAGTGGAATTGATGACTTGGGAGGGAGCTCAGAGGGAGAAGCGGAACGAGGTGGTGAAAGGGAATGTATAAAGATGTGGTAGGAGTCTGAGAGCGTGCTGGATCGATCCCCAAGCCCCAAATTTAAACGAACATACGCTGCGCTATCAAAGGAGCACCGAAGTTGTCGGCGATCGGAACGGCACTTGACCCACTAAATTATGGCCACCTTGAAAGCTGACAACGTGCTTAAATTATGCTAAGTAGAGATGAATACGAGCAGCTCAACGGGGTCGCTACAAGCCCTAATACCGTCGCCGTTGGGTGAATGCCAACGCATGGACGAGAACGACGTGGACGTGTCATAGTATCGATCGATTCGTCTGTCACGCGTCACACGGGCGTTTGACGGGACGAAATTTCACCCCTGTAACGTGTCACAGGCCCAGGAGACGAATTGATTCTACATCTGTCTTTCAAAAACGGTGTAACAACGGTGTAACATCGCGCCGGGCGCACCAAATTTGGATTAGCTCGCTTAGTGACGGTGCTGTTCCGAAAAAAAAAGGAATAATGTGTTGACTGGCCAATCAGATGCTTCCATCCTGCATTCGTAGTCGTGAAATCTCTACAGACGCTTATTTCATTTCAGCTGCTCGACAGATGTACGATATACCAAAAAGGGACATTAGACCCCTGATTGGGTCCTTGGTCCGAGTCACCATTCCGAGGTCTGACGAAATGTAGATTTTGGTCGGTCCGAGCCTCCCCTGACGAAAATGCTGAAAATTCTGGTCGTCGTAACGCGTCACACCAGCTGATGACGAATAAAAAATTTCGTCAACCTTGTAACGCGTCACCGTGACACGGCCTGACGTGGTACAGTTGGTGACCTAAGCTTGCCGAGGCACGAGGCTGCGTAGGTTTTAGTCTATGCGGGAGAAGCGAAGTGGCGCTCGTCTTTTTCTCTCTCTCCTTCACTGGTCAGAAGCACCTTGCGGTTTCGCAGCTACAGTGGTAGCGTAGTCATTCGCTTGCACCCACCCACCACGCCCCTCACAGACTGCGTAAAAACGCCCAGTTGCATGGCCCTTTGTCCGACGCTGTTCGCTCGGCACGTGCCCAGGCACAGCTCAGCTGTTTCGGTTACCCAGCCCACCCTCACAGCTCGCTTTGCCCGACAGTTCGAGCCCAGTTTCGGGCCGGAAAAAACCTGCGATTTTTCGCCCACCCTATCTCTGCCTTCTACGTACACATTCCGATATATCTACACGCCCCGTCAATCCATCCGAGTTTCCTTTTTCCCTAGCATATGAAGCACGATACGCATGGAAGACCTTATGGGGATCAATGAGCGGAATCTGATGATTGATCGCTCTCAATGGAGGTAAGGCGGTCTCGCTTGCCTTAGCACACAGAGGTCTTGCTAACTCATACAGCTGTTTTCGCGCATCCTCGATCTTGGAATTCAGAAGTTCCGAAGCTCGCGACTCAAGCACCTGCACCTGTGGCCCTTGGATGGGGCCGGGTACTGGCCGGTTTATCACCACACGTGTGGGATTCAGGCCAATCATTGCTTGGTGTTGGAACATGAAAGGTGTGCCCAACACAATGTCATAGTTCTGCAGATTGATGATATCGAAGTACTTTTTGCAGCTTATATTTTGATACTGGAACTGGGCTTTGATGCCGTAGTTCACCTTAGTGCGTGATCCCTGCACTGCCAATTGAACCGCTATGGGCTTAGCTAACTCTCATTTCTCAGATTCTATTTGTTCCGCAAGATTCGTTGACATGAAATCGCCAAGCGATCCGGAGTCCACCAAAGCACGGGCAGGTCGCCCTTTGACCTCCACCATGATTGCAATGGGTTGCGGTATGCGTCGTTCAAAATCTTTGACACGCGAGGAATTGCGTTGGAGGGCCGCAAACTTTTGAGTGCTCACTTGCGTCCCATAGGGTCCAATCTCATCAGGCCATACGCTTCGGCTATCCCTCGATGGATTTCCGTTCGGGTATTCTTTCTCTTTCTATGAGGTACTAAATATCTCATGTTTTCAGGTAGAGCGGGATACTGGCGCGGTCTGATGGGAATGCCATCCTTTTCGACCACACACTGGAGGCCCAGCGGGCTATAGTTCCATATTATTTCTTCTACTTGCTGAAGGCGGTCGAAATTAATGTGGTAAAACTCCCGTGTCATCTGAAGCTCCGTAACGCCATCAATGCCGACGAACAAAGGAGGTAAGTCCTCCTCAATGTCTAGCCCGTTGACCAGGAGGTCAGCTGCTTTAACACCCTCCCTTAGGCGTTTCTCATACCAACTGACCAGGTCGACAACCTGACGCAACAGAAGTGGCGTCGGGATTTTTAATTCCCAGTCAAAATCACGATCAAGCTCGACAAAGCGCGCCATACCCGTCGTATCGCCATCAAGCGTCAGACATGAAAATCGCCATTCATTCTAACGAGGCGTACGAGAACAACGGTTCACGCCATTGGTGAGTGCTTCTTCAATGCGTCTAGCCATCACATTACTCATTGTCATAGGACGCTTGCTGAGGAGAGAGATAGACCAACCCTCTGCCCACACGGCATCCGCTCGCTGCCGAGCATACCAATCACCAAGACAGAACGAGCGGTCAAGCAGAAGAGCCGTAGGGACTACGACGTCCAATCGTCATACTCGATCCGTGAGTTGTCCCAGATGACATGCTCGGTGTCACTGATCTGATACACATGAAACCGTGTTATCGCGTACGTGTGCGCCCTACGCTTATCATCCCCTAGGTAGGGCGCGCCCTTAGCAAGAATGCATTCCGCTCGCGTTGCTAACGGCTCTCCCACATAGCAATATCCATGAGTGACGTTTTGATCACGGTCAGGACCCATTTGGTTAGCCACTGACCCGAATTGCAGCGTTGTAATTTTATCCATTACAGTCGCCATTCGGCGGACTTGATCCGGGTACAGCGATAATGGACTAGGTCGTAGGTTCTCACAGAAGCACAATGTTGGCTCATACTCCGGCGATCCCGGTCTTCCTTCCTCAAAAGATGAGGTTTGCTCCAGCTACAAGGACCCCAGCTGGATCTTATCCAGATGTTCTGTAGCGTCCGCCAATGCACGCAAATCTTCGACCTTGTCGCTGATCTGAATGGTGAACGCGCCAACACCTGGAGGTTTGCCTCCCTTCCTCCCGCTGAGCGTCGATTGCTCAGGGCACGCATTCGTGCAGTGCCCGGGTTTGCCACAGGTAAAACATAGTTTATTCTCGACGGCCTTATCATGCTCGTCCTTAGTTAACCCAAAATTTCTTGTCAGGTTTTTCCCAGCTTGAGCACGTGGCTCGCGATTTCTTCCGTGACTACGATCTTTCAGGTCACACCAGGATTCTTTGCGCGGCTGTTTATCATTGGACGAGGTAGGTCCTGAACCACCTTTCCCCCCTTCAGACGCTATGCGCGGTCTCGGCGAGTCATGTCCAGCAGGCAGGGTGTAAGCATTGCCATGCTTGCCCTTACATCGCTGCGAATCAAACGCTGGCGACGCAGGTCATTGGACCACCCAACAGAGTAAGCAATCTCGATGGCCTCTGCCGCCACAATGACGTCTTTTAGGGATGACTGCTCAGGATTTAACTTATCCTTCCACAGCTCCTCTTGGATCCAATACTGGAATCCATGCCAAAGCTTCGTGACTTTGTCACATTCGCTCAAATCTCCGATTAAGTTCCATAGCTCATGAAGCTCGGAAACATACTCGTGAACGGTGCGTCCTCGCTGCAAACAACTATTCATTTTTTTACGCTGCTTCGTCCTAAAATTTACAGGAAAGCTGTTATTGAACAATTCTAAAAAGAAGTCGTGTAAGTCCCATTTATGCAGGTCACCTGCGACTTCTCGTAAATAAAACTCATGCGCTTTTCCCGTCAGGGTGAGGAAATGCGATAAGACAAAGACCTTTTGGCGGTCCTTCACGCGACCCGCCTTAAGGTACGCCTGTCCTTCGGTAACGAGCCGATGGAACGCTCGTGAGTCAGGTGAGCCGTCATATATGGTTGGTTCAATGGGTTTGAGTTTCCCATACCCTGACTCCTTGTCCCTTTTAGGTTTGGGCTTCTTTTTCCTATGACGACGCTTACGCCTTTTGCGCCGCTCTTCTTCCGAAGACGTAGAAGACTCAGACGACTCCAAAGAGCTCGTCGAGCTTGAATCGCTTGGGGAGCTCGAGTCGTCCGACGAACTAAAACTTCCAGGTCCGTTATGATTCGGACCGTTTGTCGGTTCTGAGTCACTTGGCTCATCTCGGTGAGCCGTTTTTTTACTTTTATCGAGTCGACTAAGTGCTTTTCCCAGATAGCTTGTTGGAGCGATCTGTTTCGCAGGCTCAATTGCTCCAGTAGGCACTTCCTTTTGCCCTTTAGTTTTGGCAGGCTTCAGGGCCCCCCTGATCATGTAGCTCACAGCGCTCCCATTAGGCAGACCATAGTCAGGCCTTTCGGATAGAGCGCGTGTGCCTTGTTTTGCACGAGAAAGGGTACGTCGATCCCTTGGTTCGGGAATATTCATACTTGCTATTGACATTTCCCTTGATCCAACGGATTCGTCCGCCAGTTTTTCGACGGAACTGCCACGTTCCGCTTCCGCATCCGATGGTGCGTCATCTTGGCAAGACTGATAATATTTTAACGCATTTCGCTGCTGATCGAGATCGATCTCGTCATCAGCCCAATTAATGCCGCCCCAATTCCTTGGGTCGACGGCTTTTCCTTTGGACAATGGTCCTTCCTCTCGATCAGTAGGTGTCCTTTCCTCATCGTAATGTTCGTTTTTGGCACCATCACCACTGTAGGTGCTGCTATACTCGCGATGGCCAATGCTATTCAGCATGGTAACGTGTCTCGTTGCTCTTTCCTTAGCATGCACGAGCTCACGCTCTTCTGCTGTTAACCCACGTTCCGCGGCGCGCAGATCTAGATCGACTCGTGCCCACTATCGATTTTTCGCCTTCGGGGGGCAAAGATTCCACCTATTCGCTTGAGCGAGAGGATGTGGAGGGTGTGTATTCGCATCGTTCTACGACGTCGTCGCCGTGACGCTTTTGAGCAGCATTTTTGTGTGTGGTGCATGGCCTGGGGGAGTACACCCAAACGAGCTCGGACGGGGCGATTCTGAGTTCTGTGCAAGAAGCGCGTTTTTCGCTCGAAAAGCTCGTGCAAAAGATGGACAATCTCCAGGCTGGGTTCGATCGGATAGCCGAGCGTTCTCGTACGTGTCGTTTTTACGTCGCTTTCAGCTCGTTGACGCGCTCGGCAGTGCTTTCTGCGTCTCGGTTGTCGGCCTCTCGGAGGAAGCGTATGGTTTTCGCCTTTTTCTTGCCATCGTTTTGGCTCACGTCGATGTAGTTACAGAAGCGGACGAGTTGGTTTTTCAAGAGCTTTCGGAACAGGTTCGTACAGCGGAAGAAGAGAAGACGCATCTACAGCACGTTATGCAGCAGGGGCGGACCGCCTTTCAAGCCGAGAAACACCGACTGCTGCAGGACGTCCAAAGCGTCGAGGCCGCTGCCCGAACGGAACGCGAGCGAGCGGACGCGCTTGAACGCGAGCTCCACCAAGCCAGGGCGCAGATCGAGAGCGAAGTGTCCGTATGGCGGAGCGATGCAACGCGGAGCTGACGCATGATGTGGAGGGGCAGCGGCGTGAACGCGCTCGGGCACTGGGCGATGCGACGGAGCAAGCACGCTTGGCGGACGCGCTGCGGCAGGAACTCGCGCAGGAGCGTGCACAGGCCGAGGAGATCAAGGCACTCGAGGCCAAGAACGTGGCCAAGGCGAGCCAGCTGCTCGAGGAGCAGGCGACAACGCTGCGGAACCCGGAGGAGGCGCGGTCGCAGGGGGAGGACATGGGGAGCCAGATACGGATGGCGCGGATCGAGAACGACGAGGTGCACCGGATGCTGCACGAGTCGGACTTGGAAAGGGACCGGTTGTTGAGGGCGCAGGCGAGCGAGCACGACCGGATGCTGCGCGACCATATCGCCGAGGCGGACGGGGACCGGGCGGTGTTGGAGCCCAAATTTCGGAGCTGAGGGAGCAGGTCGAGGATGCGGACCGGCAGCTCAAGGAGGCGCAGGCGACCATGGAACTGACCAATGTCGACGCGGTCGGTCTGCGGGAGGAGCTGCAGCGCATCGAGCACGAGCTGCGCGAAGCGAGGCATGTCGAGCGGTTGTTGCTCGAGGACATGACCGCGGGGTGGGTCTCGCAGTCGGACGTTGAGCAGAGCTTGGAGAACAATGGGCGGCTGTTGGCGCAGATGCTCGATGTGGGCATCTCGTTTCGGAACGCGCACGTCAAGGCGCTGTCGATGGTGCGCGCGTACACGACGCATCCGGGCGTGAAGCAGGGTCAAGGCGGTGGGCAGACGGGGCTGGTCAACTCTGTGTATTCGCCGCCCCCGACGTCGGCGTTGCGCTCCGACACGGTGTCGATGGACGAGCTCTTGCGGGTGTTTGATCACGACCACTTTTTGGACGCGGTCGCCAAGACGGGGACGACCATTCGCAAGTGGCAAAAGCAGTGCAAAGGGTATAGGGAGCGCGCCAAGGGCAAGGTTTCGTTTCGGAATTTCACAAAAGGCGATTTGGCGCTCTTTTTGCCTACGCGTAATTCGGTGTCGAAACTGTGGGCGGCATTTAATGGTGACTTTTTTTTTGGTGACAGGGATGCCGAGCTGATCGATGGTGCTAGTGTCGTTTCCTCATTATTTCCTCTTGGCGACGGGGCATTTGGCGGAGCAGTTGAAAATGCGGGAATGGATTGTCGCTCGGATTATGTCTATTATGGACGTCGATCAAAAGGTGAATGTGGCGTGCGTCGATCGTCTCTCTGCCTCATTTTATTGCACACAGGATCCGACGAGCAATCCGTATGGCTTGAGCGACGGCATCAAGTACTACATGCTCGAGGTCGAAGACTGGACGCAATCGGGCCACATCAACAAGCGGAGGCCAAACACGAGAAAGGTCTCTGCCGTGTCGAACCCTGAGAGCGGGCGCAAGTCGACGTTGTTGGCGCCACAGCGGCCGCCGATTCCGCCGGGGCCGCCTCGTGCCGAGGTCGAAGAGTTGTTTAGCGTCACGCAGCCTCCGACGTCGCACCTGTTTCCTGCACGCCCGCGGGCCAACTCGACGCCGCCTGCAGGGCGTTCGTCGCTCTCGCGGCTACTCGCCCAGGCGTCTCCCGAGCCACTGGAAGAGCCGACGCCGGTCGTCGCTGCGCTTGCCAGGCCCGAGGCGCCTACGTCACTCCCTGCATATCTGCCTCCAGAACCTTTGCCTGCGGCACAGCCATGGCCACTGTGTCCTTTTCATCGCCCATGGGGCCGTCGCATCCTTTGGTAGCCCCGTCACAACCGTCGCATCCTCCGCAGGCACACACCCGTCGCCAACCGAGTCGTTGTCGGAAGGGATGTCACAGTTGACGTTGATGAACCGGCGGCGGACGGCGTCGCACCATGTTGCGCGGTCGTCGCCGTTGGGATCGGGTGCTGTCGCTGGGTTTGGTTTTAATCTGCCAGGTGCGTTGCCGCATGCCTCGACGCGTGCGCAAGGGAGATGCTGTCGCCTCCACAGCCGACGGCGTCGAGTACGCTGGCGACATTTGCGAGCAGCTGGGTGCCGTTTGGGAGGCGGAAAAAAGCGGATGTCGCTGTGCCGCCTGCATCGTCTGCGTCGTTTACGGAGACGAGCACGACGGAGGCGCGTGGGCAGGCGTATTATGATGCGCTGTCGGGGCCGGGGTCGGGGAGTGTGCATGGCAAGAGCAAGAGTCGGGGTGGGGACGTGTCGGCGAGCGATTTGCTGAAACGCTTGTAGACGTGTGACTTTTTTTTTCTTCGGCGCTGTGCGTTCGACGTGGGGTCTTTTTCTTTTTGTTTCTTTTTGCTTCTCATTCATCGTCGGTGTGTTTGGATGCTAGTAGATGCTATCGATGACGTACTTTCGATTTTTCGTATTCGACCGGATAAAGAAACCGTGCACCCGACGATGTAGTAGAACCTGAGCATGGGACGAAAAGGCTGCGGGGACGGCATGCTGCTCCCGATATCAAGTCTATTGTCGTGTGTGGGGTAATTATTCTTGAGCGTGTATGTATGCTTTCCTTTTTGTGCTATGCCGAGCTGTTGCCAACTCGAGAACGGACCAATTTGGGCTCTATACTAGATTCCTTTCTTCCTAGCGTCGCAGGCGATGTTCGATCTTGAAGCAGGTCGTTGGGACCAAGTCCATTTCCGTACATCACCACGGGAATCGTGCCTGGAGAAAATAAAAAAGCGTTGTCTCGGAACAGACGAACCTTTTTCGGGACGTGTCGATGATATTGCGGCGTGCTGCATTTTTAAAATGTCTCCACTGGGGGCATGCACGAACTGATGCATGGCGACGACGGGCGCATGTACGAGATTCCCCGGGTTTCGCTCCTGACTTGTCGGAACTGACCCGACAGATAGCCCGAGGGGCGGCCGAGCGTGCCGGCAGGAAATAACCAGCCCAATTCCCTCTTTCTTTCGACGACTGGAAAACAAGACACTGCACAAAGATTCATGAGCGAGCGGCACGGTCGTCGACTACGAGTTCCCGGTTCCGATCAGCGAAGCCAGCAAGGACCTAGAATGGCCGCGGCCCACGCATGGTTGGGTTTGCGCGTAGTTCGGTAACAATAATACCTGGCAGGTACAGTCTCAAGTGATCAAGCTCAGTATGCCACCCCCGCGCCGCCGACGATTAAATCGCTGGGATACACGCTTACTGGAAAGCTGAGGGCACGTAACTCGGCGACCTCTGGGAAAGTTGGTCGAATCTCGAACCGTGGGGGCTGAAAGAGCTTTACGGAACCCGAGCCTATACTAAGCATTAATGACCCTCGTGTGGGACTACGGTCGCGCTCTTCATCCCCTTTCGCCTTTGTCCCCTCTCCTTTCTTGTGTATTTTGCACAAGGCGATATGGCTGGTGGCCCTGCCGTTGGCGAGGTTCAAGACGCTTCCTTGGCCCATCTGATCGACCCAAGGCGAAAGTGGTACAATAACAGGCGGTGCGGCATTTTTGTATCAGTTTGCGTTCTCCTTGTGCCCATGCCACGCGTCTGCAGATTGATCACCCCCAACGCTTGGATTGTCCTTTTGTGCGTCCGTGCCCGTGCGCGCCACGTCGCTTGTCCTGGCGTGTATTCACACAGGCTCATTACCTCGTCCACCAACGGCTATGATGGTAGTATGATGGACGGTCTGCAGTCTCTCGAACAGTGGGAGCCTACGTTTAACCACCCCCCTGGCGGGAAGCTCAGTCTACTTAATGCCATCCAAGCGAGTAGCCCTTCTCATCCTTGTTTGCTCTGCCAGCCTGTGCATTAGAGTATCGGCTCTCTAGCAGCCTATCCCTTTGCCCCCTACCTGTCCGACGGCGTTGGTCGCCGTCAAGCGGTGTGGTTTGGTGCGGCCATAATGCGTATTGCTACCGCCGTTCAAACTGCTGCACGGCCCGTTAGTATGTTTACTGGCGCCCGCTTTTTAATCGGCTTTGGCCTCACTTTCGCTGGCAAGTACCTTAAAAGATGCCCGTGTCACTTTGACTCGAGCAACGCCAACAGCCAATGCTGCCCCGATGCTGGTTACCGAAATTGCATACCCCACACATTGTGCCAGTGCCGATAGGTGATCACCATCGAAGCATGAAGTTCATGGGTCGGACTTTACTCACTTGTCCTGATCCCGCAATTGCAAAGTTGCGAACCCCGAGTCCAGCTACCGCCACTAGTCACCACTGGTCCCACGCTTGACTGGACTTTCTCCACTGCAAGTCCCGCAACTTACTCGCAAAAAGTGCTCCGATGCTCCCCGAGCGCCCCTCGCAACGATGTGCACCCCCCCCCCTCGCCCGTTCATAGCGCTTACCGAAGTTTACGGCTCTTGCCAGGAGCCCAGTAGTCGCACTGGCAGCATGCTTCCACCCGCCGCGTATCACAAGGGCACTGTCGCTGGTCACATGCTCTACCAGTCGACATTCGCAAGATCAATGGCACAGCCGCGCACGTCCGAGTCTACCAACTTGGTACATCTATTTCAAAGATCAAGTGAGCCCGAGCACCCAAGTCATAGCCTACACCCAAACGTCACCCTACTTGGTTCACTTGTAAATCTTGTACAAAAGCGCCTTAAACTCGCTGCGCTTCAACACCCCCTCGCGTCCGCCCTGAGGCTTGGGCACCCCTGCAATCAGCCCCTTCACCTTGTCCTTGGCGCCCTCCTCGTACGTGCTGTACCGCTCCCTCAGCCCGATTTCTTCGTACACCTCCTTGACCCGCGCTTCCTTTTCCGCTTTCTTGCGCCCATAGTTGGCGCCCAGCACCGCACGCTGCTTGGGCGTCGCCGCCGACAACGCCGCGTTGGTGTACCATGGGCACTTGTTGTCGACAATATCCGTCCCGATCTTGCCAATCTGCTCCGGAGTCCTAGCATGGTCCAAAAGTCGTCTTGGATCTGGAAGTACTCGCCCAGGGGGGGCAAGATGGATAGCGCGACCACGACCGGGAGGTAAAAGCTGCAATGCGCCGTCTTGTACTGCACAATGAATCCATGCCTGCCAAACGTTGGTCAACGCCATGACGAGAGCAAGCACTCACTTTTTCAACGAAAACTTGAACACGAAAACTTGGACAAATCGACCTTGTTCTTGGGGGCCATGATCAAGTCGACTAACTGGCCCATTTCCGTCTGAAACGTCGTCCACCGCACGCGACTAGTGTGTCCCTATCTCCCCACCCACCCCCACATGCACGTACATCGTGAAACAACTCCAACAAGTGCACGTAATACGGTTCGCCCCAGAAATATTTTTTGCGCATGAACGAATCATTGGTCGCGATCAGCCCTGTGCCCGCGACGTGCGATTGGCTGATCCATGATATCGCCCGGGACGGGGGAAAAGGCCTGCGGCTCTCAGGGGTCAGACCCAACAAACCAACGAGCGAGAAAAAGCGAAACGCACCAGCTTGATGCACCACCCTAACAGCGCTGGCTTGAAGTACTAGTCGTCGGCCAACGCCCGCCCCTTGAGAATCTCGACTGAATCCACGACACCCATGCTGCGGCTGTGCTTCCCGCCCGGTAGGAGGTTCTAGGGAAGATGGCTCGCACGACGCGGCAGGTATGGCCGCACCCGTACCCTCGGCTATGCCGCTCATCTCCCATCATTCGCCCTAGCACCCGCCGCCTCCATGGCGACGACCCGGATGGGGGCATGCGGATGAGGGCATGGGCACGCAGCGGCGTGCCCAACACCACAGCAATGATGGCGTGGAGGTGGCAGGGGGGTCCGACAGCACTGGGTGGCTCCCCAACTCATCTTTGCATACCCCCAATGCCCTCCCTCCCCACCAGTCTGCCGCCTCGACGACGACGGCGAGGGTGCGGACACGCAACGGCGCGCCCAACACCACAGCGACGACGGCAGCGATGGCGTACTGGGCAGGCGGCAACGGCAAGGGTGATGGCGAGGGGGACGTAAAAGGTACGCTTCCCACCCCCACCACGACGCAATGGCGTGGCCGCACTGTAGGGTACAGGCACCCAGTGGCGTACCTGGCACCGCAGCCACGGCGATGATGCAGCGCGACACGAAGGGGGATGGGGTAATGGCCGAGAGCGACCTCCAAAGGCATGCCCGCCCATCATCACTGCCCGCCCACCTCCCCACCCACCGCTTTCACGACGATGGCGGTGAGGGCGCCGGGCGAGGAGAGGGCGGCCGCCAAAGCCGCCGTGTCCGCACTTTGTTGGCTCGAATCTTGTGGGCCCGTCTGACAATGGGGCGCGTGGGTCACAAAGGGGCCCCAATCATCCACCTTACCCCCCTGCAGGGGGCCATTGGGTGGAGCTAGTGGGCCAAGGGCCAGCCCTTCTGGATGTCGCCAGCAATGCCTGAGCTTGCGGGGGCCATCGGGTGGAGCCAGCGGGCCAAGGGTCGGCCCTTCTGGATGCCACCGGCGGTGGCTGGGCCTGTGGGGGATCATTAGGTGAGGCCAGTGGGCCAAGAGTCGGCCCTTCTGGATGCCACCGGCAATGCCTAGGGCTGGGGGGGATGGCGGGGTGAAGCCAGTGGGCCAGGGGTCGGCCCTTCTGGATGCTACTGGAATGCCTGGGGCTGGGAGAAGGCAACTGGGTGAAGCCAGCGGGCCAAGGGTTGGCCCTTCTGGATGCCGCCAGCAATGCCTGGGGCTGGGGGGGATGGCAGGGTGAAGCCAGCAGGCCAGGGGTCGGCCCTTCTGGATGCTACTGGAACGCCTGGGGCTGGGAGAGGGCAGCTGGGTAAAGCCAGCGGGCCAAGGGTCGGCCCTTCTGGATGCCACCAGCAATGCCTGGGGCTGGGGGGGATGACGGGGTGAAGCCAGCGGGCCAGGGGTCGGCCCTTCTGGATGCTACTGGAATGCCTGGGGCTGGGAGAAGCCAGCTGGGTGAAGCCAGCGGGCCAAGGGTTGGCCCTTCTGGATACTACCGGAATGCCTGGGGCTGGGAGGAGGTAATTGGGTGAAGCCAGCAGGCCAAGGGTCGGCCCTTCTGGATACCACCGGCAATGCCTGGGGCTGGGGGGGGTGACAGGGTGAAGCCAGCAGGCCAGGGGTTGGCCCCTCTGGATACTATCGGCAATGCCTGCATCACAAAGGGTGGTCGAGGGAAGAATTGGTCAGAGACTTCTCAGCATAATAAAAATATATTCCTGGACCCGAAGGGGACAGGTCTTCAGAACAAAAAGTCGTGCGAACTACGCGGTCAGTCCGCTTTCCCGAAATGGATGAGATTGCAAAGATCAGGGAATCTGTCACGTGTACGCTTCCCGTGTTGATGGGATTCGAAGGAAGAGGGAATCCGACACGTGAATACTTATTTGCATAGACGCTGTAGAACATAATCACACACCACCGAATTCGCGCCAATATGAACGTTTCCGTGAGCGAACACGGTCGAGATCTTATCGTATCCGGGCATGGTAAGCGTGAAACGGATATCCACAATGGCAGGGTGTCTGTCGAAAGGCTACAAGGGTCGTTCGCATTCCAGGATATCGGGGTCATGGATACTGTGCCGAACGTACGTTGGTGGCCAACAGGCCCTCTGATTTCTGTTCGTTTCACGAATGTCAGACATATATTGGAGGCTATGCCTTCGCTGGTCGTACGCGATCTCCGTAGGATTGCAAAGATGCACAATGTGCGTGTATCGGGAAAGGCCACAAAGGCATATATCATCGACTCGCTGCGGACGCACCTTTGTACGGTATGTGATCCGCACTCTTTGATAGTGCGCTTGAGGGCTCTCGCCCGTCCGAGGAACATGTTGACGCGACCCGAGAATGTCTACACTGTACAGGCCAGTGAGGAACGGTTGAACATGACGACGACACCCATGGACGCGTAATATCCACAGCATCCCTTCGCGCGTTTACGTTTGTGGCGATTGTCGGCGAAGACCACCGCCAGCGAGGTGATTCTGTCGCCGTCGCGCTCCCGCTGGAGGTTGTACCTCGTGTTGGATTGACGGCTGCATCGCTTCAGCTTATCGCGGAATGACATGGAATCCGATCTGAGGCTACGTCGTCATTTTTGCATTATGTCGAGTTCTCTTTTGATTCCCATCATTGCATAGAGAGTTGTCCTTCCAGATATTTGTGTTCTCGTCCTCGAGATCGAACACGGGATGTCAATTCAACGGACGAGGGTGTGGGCGCGAGTTGCTCCGGCGACTCGTGTTTTCCTTTTCACGCATCTGAGCAGTTCGAGTTTGACCTCATTCTTGAATGGCAGATGCGCATGAGCTATGCTGCATTCAATATGATCTTCGATGCACGAACAATGTTTCACTTCGAAAAGAGTAAGATGAACGCCCTTGAACCTTCCTCTCTCTTCCTCAGAGACATCGTCCTCCTGGAAGGCAACATCCGTCGGTTCCCAACCAAAGACAACCGCTCGGTGCCTGGTTGGAAGGAATTGGGTGTGAAGCTCGACCTACTCGCAGTCTCCTTTATTCATAGTATGCCCCAACCTGACATGGAAGCCTTTTCTGCGTAATCATGGGCGTGAAATCTCTTATTTTCTTTCCTGCTTCTCAATATCGTCTGGACGACATATATTGGTATTCATTTCCTGTATACACAATTAGCTTGCTCCAACGTAAACTGTTCGCTTTGCGAAAGTCCCTTGTCTTGTTTACAAACAGCGTAGTCTTGCGTGCACGAACCGCCGGGTCCAGGGGTGCCCAGAGGGCCCTGCTATACAAATAATAACGTCACATGGCAGTGTGTGGGAAACATCACGTGCAAGCACATTTCAGTTACAAGTACAAGTAGCTGGGCGCTGTCGCCATCGTCCCCAATGCCACGCCATCACACTGCCGTCGGGGTCGCATCGCCCCAGCGTCATCGCACCCAGGGCATGTGGCATGGGCCAAAGGTTCTCATTTAGAAATTGAGCGTTCGAGGATTTGCTGAGCATTGACACCCCCCTCCTGGTACTTTGCGTCGTTGTAGGCGATCATCACACATAAAGGGGGCTGATGACAAGCTGCATCCACTTCGCATGTGAGCTTGAATGTGATTGATCCAGGCCTGCCGTGGGTGGTTTTTAAGCGCACAGCAACAATATTATCACAGGCTTCTGAGTCGATGATTTTCTCGCCATCCCGTCCTGACTCCCAAGCCCCAGAATTGCCTCATTCTCCATCAGAGCAGTCGACGCAAAGGAATATGGCACTGCCGACGTGTCATTATTGTATGCCTGGCCCCATTCGTGGACACGTAACTTAGCACCCAGAACTCTCAGTCTCAGTCAGTGGCGACACTCACTCGAACCCAAAGCTTTTCAACGACCCCCTAAGCCCTGTAAACAGATGATCAACACGCCCAGTATGAACCACGTCCAATACGATCTGGGCATCAACGTCAGGTCAACCCAGCTGAAGCCAACTGCAACAAACGACCCACGATGCCTTCAGATACTCGCTATAGACCGACCACCTTACACCACCGGCTTCCCTATGCTCGCCCTTGATTGGCTTTCTTGGCTTCTTTAACCCATCTTTCGCAGGTTCTTCTGGGGCGCCATCCACGGGCACCTCGCTGGCTATGACGGCCTCTTCCTGCTTGACCTCTGCTTCCGAATCATGTGCGATGAGCTCTAAAACACCCTGTGCACGCAAATCCTTTACAGCCCCTTGGGTATCAACCCGTCCATCGGGCATCCGAACCAGGTAATTGGCACCAGGGGGGACAAGTTCAACGTGGTGGGCAACAAGGACCTACCACATAGGTGTCAAATACATGTATGGATCCCAATGGATTGGAACTCACGGCCGTGCGGTTGGCCAGGAGAGGCCCGCGCAAGAGTTTGCCATACAAGAGCCTCGCGGTGCGGCTGCCCTATAAGCCACAGGTGAAATACATTCCCGAAGTCATCATAGCAATCCTATTTGCACTGACGGCCACCAAATTGACAATTTTACCCACGTCAGCACCAGCTTTTGGTTCATCTCCGGGCGGGTCTTCAGAGGCAGCCTTTTTGCTTGCTTCCCTCTTCAGTTTGCCCTTACCAACGTCGTCGCGCGCCTGCCGTACCAAAGATGTTGAACATCTGTTTCAGCCTGTCTTTGAGTTCGTCATATGCTCGACGTGAGAGACAGAAACTGACGTACTTTGAGTATCGTACAAAGGAATGCCAAAAGCACGTATGTATACGCTTGGGCACGCTGTTCCTCAGCGGCGTTAGGTTCAAGGGAATCAAGGATAACCCTGAAGAATAAACTTAGTCGACAGCAATTCCCTGCAATTCCTGCTCACTTTAGGAAAAATGGGGATGCATAGTTGAATATAACGCTAGCAAACATCAAGCAAAAGTCGCCGCTGAACAACATTCAGGAATGGAATCTAAATATGAAGCACTGGATACTCACATAATACCCAGGGAGTTTGCCCCAAAAAGACGACGTAAAAGCGATGCACCCCTGAGATGCCGTCAGATATGGTATGCATACGGGCAAGGGGTAAAGTGGACTTGCTTGACCGGGGTAAAATGGGTCGGGATTGTGTAGTCGGACTGAGATTCCAAACGTCTTCCTCGTTCATGGCTGTATTGGTACCACGCTTGATGGGTGGGCAAACCCAACTAAAGGTAATCCGTCGAATAATGGTGACGTAGTCTTCCAGGAAATACTTGACAGACTAGATGCATATACGCAGATCAGGGGCATGTGACATTGCCAATGACATGGTGCTCACGATGTCTTGCTTGTTGGCACGACTGCTTGGGAGTTCCACAGGCATCGTGGAGATGGGTCCCAGCTCGATGAGAACAGCGACCAAGTTGATTATCAACACGGAAACCTCGACATGGGATCCCAAAGGATCAAAGTGCGCAGTTGCCTTGGGCCAAAACACGGGTTTGGAAACACCGTAGACCCAGCTCGAACCAATCAAGACGGCACATATACCCGTCCAGGTGTCACGTTCGTGAGTAATGGGGACATAGGCGTCTGCAGAAAACCAAATAGGCCCTTGTACCAGTGCAAAGAACGCAAGCGCGACCGTGCGCCATAGTGGAGCAGAGGCATCGGCGACAGGGGTGAAATACTCGGCTCCGTCTTGGACGGGTTCGCCGGCATCCAAGGCCTCTGCTTCGCGGGGAGTGAGAAATTCGTCCAACGGGGACGTGAGGGTGCGGCCCAGTTTCCTCGCGAAAGCGGGATGAATAGGAGACAGAGAAGGACGACTAAGGCAGCGAGGACGATCCCGGCCCAGGTAGTGCGAATGGACGCGTCGGAGAGGTCGAGCAGGCTGGCACGACCGCAAAGGTCCATGGTGGCGACAAAAAAGCGCGTCGAGCACTGCGTTGCTCACTTGATGGCATTACAGCTGCTTCTCGGCACAGGGCCGCACAGCCACTACTGTGAGACTCCGCTCCTGGCACCCTAGACCCGGTAACACGCCAAACACTAAATTATTTTCGAGTGAATACCAAACACCGTCACCCCGTCTCCGGTCGCCCAATGACCCCAAGTCACAGGCTTGTTCAAGTCTTAGAATTTATCATGACCCAAGAAATAATCCCTTGTGGCGGTTGAAGTGTTCAGCAAAGATGCCGACTACAAGCAGGCGCGTTGGAATTTAGGAGCGACAAAGGTCAGTGGCTGCATAACTGCTTTGAGCATTCCAGCGTTGATAGCCCGCTATAAAGGTCCCCACCGACTAGCCAACGAACCCCTCACTTCTTGTCACCTCATCCCCTCTGCGTTCCCCTCTCGCACATGCAAGACCCAAAGAAAGAAATAAGCAACATTGTCCAGGCGCTCTGCACGACCCAAAGTGCAATCGAGCTGGAAGAGACTTCAAGGAAGCCCTTTGTTCCCGACGCCAGATGCCCATGTTTCGAGCGATCATAAGTGACCAACCTTTTAGCCCATTGTCGTAGCGATTGATGTCATATCTTGTATGGATATGACTCCGAGACCAATGTTCTCGTCGAGGTTAAGGAAATGGTCAACGCTTGGTTTAATCCTTTTTCGAGCACCCCTGGCAGGTATGTTCTCATTTTTATTCCACGTCGGGCCATTGACCGAACCTGTGCAAGGGTGATCGTCCGGCTTCAGTTGCAAAAAGCGAATGGGTACCATTACATAGCGCTGCAGAAAGACCTTACTCACCCCATGGTAAGTCTTTTTTTCTCATGTGTCATCTCGGATTTTGTTGACGACTGCAGGATCAAATCAGGCTCTTTGCTGCGCCTCTCCTTCCCGTTACAGAGATATGCCTGAGAGTCGGTTGTTTTCTTTCGAACTTGGGGCGCGTGGGTATTTGGGATGTAGGCTTGGGCTCCAGGCTGCGTGGCGGCGGATCTCCGTGATTAGATCTGTTTAGCTGTCATCAAGACGGCAATGGCCTGCGATATCTTTCTGGTCGCCGTCCACGCCGTCCTCGTCTATTCCCCTCGGCTCTGAGTCGCACTCCCATCTCCTCTCCCGGTCGTTGCCATCTCCCGATCCATTCAACCCATCGTCCCACATACACACCGGCCCTGGTGGTACCGATCTCTCGCTCTCAAAACTTTCGCTGTCGGACAAACCCTACGGCCGCAATGCCCCTCACTTCAGCCTCCTCGCACCCTCCCCCCGATTTTCTTCCGAACAGAGTACCGTCTTGGAAGGTGGTATCATGCCGATGGAAACAACATCGTGATGGAACGTGCCGTCGGCGAAAAAATTCACGAAGAGAAATTACAAAGCAATTTATTCATCATTCTCAAGAAACTCAACGCACCTTTGCTGTTCTCAATGATATGCTCCAAGCCACCAAGGGTCCAACCGAGGTGTGTCCGAGTCCTTTATCTCTGACACGTCTGACTAGCAAGTGGCAAAACAACTGTCACAAACGGATGCACCGTTGGACAAGTGTGCCAATATGCTTGCGAGCGTGATGCCCCTGATTTCCGATGAAGGATGACAAGATGGAGATGCTGTGAGTACATATAGCTCGATACCATACCAATGTTTGAGCCGGATCGAGTATTCCATCATTTGTGATCATAAACTGAAAACTTGTTTAGGTTGAAGAGTTGCTTATCAAGGAGCACGAGGAAGCCCTTGAACAGGCCCGGCTCAAATGAAAAAGAGAAACGGCGAACGGAGAAGCTGAGGAACGCATATGCCGTGAGGTGGAAGAGGCAGCGCAACGAGGGGCAGAGGAATGTGTCAAACAAGAGGCGGCAGCAGTCCTTGCAGCCAAAGCTTCAGCAAAGGGCCTGGGTACTGGTTCTATAAGTACTGGTGTCAGCGGAGTAGGAGGGACTCGAGCAACCACCATGGCATCCCGTGGAATGGGGGGTTCCTCAAAGATTGGTATGCTACGGTGTTCTTTTATTTTCCATGTTTGCAGGAAAATATCAGCGTCCACGCCCGTATCGTCCACTCCCCATACAAGGTCAGCTAGTGCAACTGCAGCGTTGGCAGTACTGAAGGCGGGACCCGACCAGGTTCTTCTGCAAGCAGGGGCTCAGGTTTACCGAGGGGTGTTCTGAGGAGAGGATAGACTATCCTATTCGGCATGCCTCAGAGGATTTCGGGCAGGTTTGTTGAATTCAACTGCATCAAGCTAATGGTCTAGTTTTGATACACAACCACTCATCCAGAATGGAAATGTTGGACAATGTATCTGCGCTTTCATTAGTGTCACATACGTTTCTCTGCAATGTCCAGCACCTAGAACGTGTGGATACAGACTCGACATATGCAAGCTTTGGTTATAAACCCAGGATAACTCCCTTGGGGCCTCCTTTCAAGTTTGCCTTCGGTCAAAGACGTGCTGTTTGCACCACTCAGTACATTCAACGTCTTAAGGAGCATCGCCGTCAACGCGGTCGTGCACCTCGGCGAGATGCGTACGGCATGTCGCGACGACGCACTTGGTGGAATGACCCCGTGTCCGGCCGTCATGGTGGCCGCATTGTCGGAGCTAACTGTGCTAAGCTTGGCATGAGGTGCGTCCCACCGTCTTCTCACATCCAACCTGGTCTAAACCCAGCACCAGATAAAATCGATCCACGGGTTGGTGCCTTATCCCACTCAATTTTCTAACACCCACGAGTGCTGTCCAGAGCTTTCCCGTTGGTCATCATTATTCGAGGGTTTTAATGAAGTTGCTGGGGTGTCCATCTCGCTTGGTACGATGCTCGGTACGACGAAATTCAGTATGGTTCGTTTGTTTTGTCTGCAAACTTGACATAGCATACTACTTGTACACAGCCAGTGCATACAAATGAACAATCACCAATGATATTAGGAATTCCCTGCATAGGTGGCCAACCGGGATATAGGCAGTGCAGGATAAGGCTATAACTTTCATGAACTACACATTACACGTAGCATAATGATATCCTAAGTCCAAGTAGCCCTTGAATGAAATGCTAGGTCGCGTGACTCATAGCACTGTCTTTTAAGTTCCCTCCCTCGCTCCCTGTTACAACCCACAATTTCAAACCAATCAGAGCCCAGGTTATTTTGTTCTATGTACCTAATTTAGCCGTACTGTCAATCCAACAGGAAAAACTTAGGGTACTGCTTCTCCTTCTTCCGACATAACCAGAGGAATGCCTCCAAGCAGTTATGATACCTACCGTTCTCTGCCTCCTCCCTTGTTGCCCAGGCGATGAACTCTTCTTCGCTAGCGAGGGATGCTTCTAACCCAAGTTCGACCACCATGGCTTCTTTCAGTTCGCTATGTTGCCAAACACAAAAGGCTGCCCTGAATATGAATTGACCGAACGGGCATTTGGTGGTGTAAACGTGATTGGAGTGGCATTGTGGACCCTCTCCGTTCCTCCCCTTGTCTTGAGGCATGCCACATGAAAAGCAGTATGTAAACCTGTCGAAGATAAAGGCCACCTTGAACTGTTTGTAATCTCCATGCCTAGGCATGAGGCAGCAGTCTGGAAAATGGTCGTCCACCAGCTCATCTTTGAGCACAAAGTGGTAGGGGCAGCGGCCTTTCAGCATTGGCATGTATTTGTCCAGTTCTACAGTTCGGCGCAGTCTAGAGCTTTTTGCCTCAGTTGCGCTGCTTGCCCTCATCAGATAATCCGGCATGTCGGGCGCTGAAAATATGTGACGAAAGTCGTGCGCCTGGGATGTCACCCTCCAAGCTGGAATCTGTTCTGCCATGCACTGAATCAGTTTAGCTTGGCTGTGCAGATGACGGCAAAACGCCACTCACCTGCGGGCCATTCTCGGAGCCGGCTCCATTTCCCCCGCTACTTTCCAAGGGAGGGGCTGGCGGATCCAAGTCTCCAACCACCTTGGGGCCAACCAATTCTTTCACCTGCTAAGAGAGTTCAGCCCACCGAATCGATGTAAACGAGGTTGCGTGCCACCTACCTGGAAAGGAGGCTGGGAACTGGATTCTACAGCCAAAGTAACCTTGCTGCTCTTCAAAGTGAGGGCGGCCCCGCTTGCATTCTTGATCGCCTGCAGAGCTAAGGCATGCATCCTGCCATCCGGGTTGCAGATATCGCATGGGATCTGTCCTGGAATATCTTTGCATTTGCGCGCCAGTTCCTCTCCGTCCATGTATAGCATCGCCTGCAATACTTTGCATTCATCCTTTAGAACCAGCTGGCCCAGTTCCCAAATAAGCCTGGAGTTGTCTTCTGTTCGGAACGGTGAAGGGCTCCTCTTCAGTGTGGCAAAGAATACATGAGATTCGCTACCGTCCCTCCCTGCCCGGCCAGCCATCTGCACCACAGTCATGAGACTGTAAGTTGGTTCATGGATGACAACGAATCGGACGTTCGGCCTGTCTACTCCTGATCCGAAAGCTGAAGTGCAGGCCATTACTTTTGTTTCACCGGCATCCCATGACTCCAGATTTCGGGCCTTCTTTTCCCCTGGTAGGGCGCTATGGAACACTGCGCACGAGGTGTTCTGTGCGAATCTATCTGCTTGATCCGTCGAGGCAAAAAACACCAGCATTCGGTCTGTTTCTCTTAGTTCACCATGAAGAGTGCGAACCAGCTGCTGCAATGAGACACATGGGGATAGGACATTCAAGCGGATGGTGTGAAGCCCAATCTCAGGGCGGTTTGTTGGACACCTAATGAATGTGGTCCGCTTTTGCTGGAGGCCATAAGCCTTCATTATCGGGTGCTCCAGGCAGGGGGGAACTGAAGCGGAGAGTAGGATGATACGCATTTTGGTTTCGGATGCCCGCTGTGCAAGCCTTTTCCAGCTGTCTTGTCGGTCTTTTGGACAGCTAATCAGGTCATGGTGCTCATCAACAATGATTGCATTGAATTTTGGGGCATCTGGCTCGGCCAGCCACCTGATGATAGATAGTCAGCTTAAGCACTACTTCTTGAAGGTGCGCAGCAAGACGCTTACCGGGTGAACCCTTCGCTCGTGACATGTTCCACTTGTACAAAAAGGATTTGGACATTCGAAGGCACCACTTTGCTCTTCGAGTAATTGACCGCCTTGATTCCAGACCTTTGCGCTTTATCGCATTGCTCATTCAGTAGAATGACAAACGGACAGACGACCAAGAACTTCAAGTCGGGATCCAACAATGTGGGCACCAGCCATATCATGCTTTTTCCCCCGCCTGTGGGCATCGTTATCATCGCATCCCGGTTGTGCCGCATGGCCAGAATGATGCTCAGCATCTGCGCTCTACTCTTCTCCTGTGCACTGGGATTTCCAACGAGGTCCTGAATGGCCCCACGAATATTCACCCGAAGCGTGCAGTTGCCAGTAAGTAGACTGTTTCCCAAGTTCTGGGTCGCCATGAATGCCCAATTCTCGCACTCCGAGTCAGGCTTCACCCCACTCTTACCCTTGTCCTTTGGCTGCGTATCGACCGTATCTTCATCCCGCCCACATTCATCCTGTCCGTCCGCATCTTGTTCATCCCAGTCGTTCTCCTCCTCCCTGGCCCGACCCTTTCCTTTGTCCATTACCTGCACGTCGACCACGCCCTCATCCGTGTCGCCATCCACGACGCCATCACTGCTACCCTCATGCACATCAACGGCTACTCCACGTCGCAGTCTCTTCATCGGGCGTGAGGAATCCTCCTCGTCTGACTCCGTACAGGCTGCCAGGGCAGTGGTCCGCTTTCTTGTGTCTGGAAGGCGCACGTGTGCACTGCTGGAAGGTGCCACAGACGGCATACAGAATGGGTCGTCCATAAGGGATGAATGGGCTGCTAAGGCTGGGATGGCATCCATATTCGACGTTCTAACAGGAGAGACACCTGTGGCTTGCTGCGAAAGAGCTCCTGCTGCAGCGGTCAACTTTTTGATAACATCCGACGTCAAGCCCATCTCTTCCAGCTTTCTCATCACCGTGTTTGCAACCATACTGGAGATCTGGGTGGCGAGCTCGTCGGAATCAAAAGGTTTCGTTGACCTGGCTTTCATACGGGAGATGCGCACTGGCTCTGGAGGGGGATAGGGACCCATCCCTAACAAACTTGACCACTCTTCTGCCAGCCAGCGGTGCTGAGCTAAGTTGTTGTTAGATAGGCGGGGCAAAGTGCCATGAACAACCGCGTAATGCACCACATCGGTTTCCATTGAGTGATCCGCAGCCTCCGCCATAACGTCATCCGCACAAGGGAACGTCTCGTTTGGTGAGATAAACTCCCGACCGAGGGTGATCATGCCTTGACGAAACTCGTTCGCACCCCATGCACACCCAAATATTTCACGGTTTCGCTTTACGAGGCTAGTGTAGAAGTCTCTCGCCTCGATCCTCTTTCCATTGGCGACACAAAGGTACCTAGTTCCAGAAAGCCAAAAGGTCAGGAATGCAGGCAAGCTGGAGGCATCGAAAAGCACTGCTCACGTCCGATAAAGCCAGCGTGCTTCCTCTCCGAACACAACTCCTGCCAGGATAGCCTGTGCCTCTCTGAAGCCGCTGCTGAGAAGAACCAGGAGCAGCTCGGCGAGAGGGGCAGCCAGAAATGCAGGAATACAGCCGTCTTTTTCTTTCAAGTTGGTGGATTTGCTGTATCGCCCAATGAAAATTCCCTCGTCGCCCTGAAAAACAAGGTTTCGTGGTCGGTCGGCATTGCGTATCTGGTGCTGCAGAAACTGCGTAACTCTGCTGGATAACTGAAGTCCAACGTAGAGGGCGTGGATGACTTGTCCCCAGAGTACGTCAGCCCTGTCCAAAAACCTCTTGATTTGGTTCTGATCCCAAGACCACCGGCCTCCTTCGGTGAAGGTCCCTAACCTCAGCCTTTCCACAGCAGAAAAGAAGAAGGCGTATTTTCTTGTGCAGAACGGTGCCTCTTCCAAAAAACAATATCCCCGCTCTGTGTTGCCGAGGTTGTCCGTGAAAGGTCCCATTGGCCGACCTGGCCAGACCTCATTCCCACTAAGCTGCAGGTACATGTCCTTCGCTGTTTGAATCAGCGTCTGCATGCCTGCTCGGAGGTGATCTAACTGGAGGGTCCCTGTCCCGATGGAGATCCAAGCGTAATCAGGGTCAACAAATACCCTTGGGTCTTGCACTTGAGAGTATGCTAGCGCTGATGCCAGCTGTTGAAGCTCCCATATCATATTAAAGGTCGTGGGGCTGCCCAACTTCAAAGCTGCCTCATAGTGCCGGGCAACTCGGCTGAAAAAAAAAATACCAGTGCCTCAATAAGTGATCAGTAAACCACATACGCCATGTTGCTTACCCAATGCCATCCTCCACTGGTTCTGCCCTATCATCGAAAAATAACCCCCTGTGTAGCGTTGCGAGTCGGCAGAAATACTTTAACTTTGCAAGCATAGGGGTCAGATCCGTTGCCTTGATGAACGACCCGTCGTCGCGGAGTGCCATCAACCAGAGGAAACGCTCCACAGGGTTACCCCAACGCCTCTGGGTACCTGCTTCCGAGCTATGTAGGAGAGTCCAACAGAAAGCTTGATAGGAAGCCACTGCATCCGTCCTTCTCTCTAGTGCCTGGTCTCCCGCATACCCTCTTAGCTTGTTTATAAGTTGCCCCAGCACGTTCTTCTGCATTGAAGTAAGATTGAAATCGAGCTGAAAATCATGCCCAAGCTCTTTGCGGATCATCGCTCTGATCATTTGGGAAAAGAGGGGAAGGTATGCGCCATTCTCTACTGGCAGTAGATGGAAATATTTGGACCTGAAATCAAGCAAAAGTCAGCCATAATCGAACGACCAGTCAACGAGCCCGGGGGAGAAGATCACTTACTGCTCGGGTGAATACCCTGGGCCATTTAGCACAACCTTTCTTATAGTGAAGGACTGTGGACATTGCTCCAGCTCTTCCTTTACCGCCAAATGATGTGAGTTTACTACCGCCTCCAAACAAACAAAGATTCCACCGCGCTCAGCTGCGGTGTGCCGTGCCTTAATCTCCCTGGCAGCTTTTCTCTGCTCCACGTCCTGCCGAATGCTTGGTTGGAATTGGTCCCACATCGTTATCCTGAGCAAGGGAGGGCGGTCACGATCCAGATCTTGAGTAACAACTTCGTCTACCTCAGCTTTCGGCAAGAATTGCGTGCGAAGGAAGTCCCGAATGTTGAGATCGGCAGAGGGCAGAGCATTGGAATCAACCTCGAAATATACATGACCAACGCTTGTGAAAAGGCTCTGCACCTGACACCTTCGGTATTGTGCATTTGTCAATAGTCCCATTCCATGCCTCTCCCTTCCATGCCTTAGCATCGTCTGAAGGTCGCGGACGCTGTATGTGCACTGGGTAGGATCCGCTGTGCAAGAGTACCCTGGGACTGGTGGGGAAATACCTGGAACTGGAGGCAACCCTGCACGCGGTATGCATACGTCCCCAGGTCTAGCATGGATATCTCTTTCCTCACATAGTAGAAGAAGCTTTGTCTTCTCTGCCTGCGTGGCTACACGCCCATGCTTCTTTTTCAGATGCCCGATTGCCATCTCAGATGTGAGGCAGACCTGACATGCCCTGCAAATTAACACCTTCAGATCAAGGTGCGCCCACATGCCAAGCCTCTGAAGAACGTCAACTTCTTCTATGCTCTCCCTCGTACCGACGGTGTTGTCAGATGGACCCATAGACGTCTGCATTAGGATCTCATTATCTTGGCCTGGCCAGAGCGCAGCATCAATGGCTGATAGGTTCAAGAATCACGTTCAAAACTTACCGAGATCCACGTCTACAGAGGATTTATCCACCTTGCTTGATTCGTTGTTGCCTTCGAAGGTGAGGGCCAGTTAGCCTCATATTACCCACAGGACCCAATTTACGACAAAGCTACCAACCTTCTGTCTTCTTCATTTGCACTGGGTGGGAAACAATGCGGGGTGGGTCTACTTGCGGCGGGGTTGCTGATGCATTTGCTAGGGAATCCCTGAAGCTCCCTTGTATGGACGTTGCCACACCTATGAAATTTGAGGATCAGTGATTTAACAGGAACACAAGGAACGCCCACCCTCAGAGGCGGCCTGGTTGACGCAGTGCGCGTCCTTTAGATGCTTTGCTATGGAGGTCCTGTTCGCATACCCCTTGCTGCACTGCATAAAGGGGCAGTGGTATCGGTTGTCCTTGAAAGCAACAACATGCTCCTTTCCACCGAAAAGGAATGGCGGGTATGGCGAGTGGCGGTTCCATCGATGGCGACGGAGCAAGGCAGCGTTGTTGAAGACTTCGTTGCAGACTTCGCAGCAGGCTGATGCTTGGAGCGACATACTGCAATGTTGCTAGTGTAGGGAGAGATTTACTATGGGGGCTTTTCTAGAAGGCTTCGCATCCGATGCTTTTAGTGCATTGTGCACGGGAACCTACAAGCGTGCCAGATCAGCAAAGCAGTTGGCCGTGGTAGAAGACCCATAGCGGGGTAGCTATTCTATAGTGCCCCCGATGGTGAGGATCGGTTTCGCTTGTGCTCGTGCTGATTAGCGAAATGATTAGCCGAGGTAGGAAACCCTCAGCAAGGTAGCCATTCAATGCCCCCAATCATGAGGATCTAATCATTACGAGTATCATAAAAGCCTCAGACAACTGTGAGGAATGAAAACTCACAGTTTGAGGTCCGGAGGATGTGTTGGGGGCAGTGAGAACAGCCGCGACCTTTCACATACGTTGGCAGGTTGTGCCAAGGCGCTGCAGATATATTCAGGACACGTAGCCCAAGCCAGGATCACACATACAAAACAAGTTAATCTGGGAACCAGTCATGCGTAGTGAGAGCGCACAGAAGGCCTGGATCTGAAAGTCAGGACACGGCTAAGCGAGCACATCAGGAAAACTGTCAAATAACAATTGTGGGAAATCTCCGGCAATGGCGACAATCACGCACAATTGCCGACAATCGTCTACCATTTCCTACCATTGCCGGAAATTGTCCAACAGTACCATACAATTGTTTGTTAATGTACGCAAAAGTGTACTATTGTAGTCCGCAGAGTGAAGCACCTGCTCATAACAAGGTGATATGTGCGTGACGGTCAGAAAAGGATTTACGAAAAATGAACACTGCAGTAAATATCCTTTACCCGAACGATGCTACATAGCTGATCTCCGTTCATGCGTGAGCGTGACACCTTGAACAAGCCGTGTGGGTGGGGTGGTAAGCGTGCAGACGAGTAGGGGGACTTACTGGTGCTGTTGGTCACGTCGCCCCGGCCACGTCATCATTGTCGCGTCCTGTGCCGTCGTTGTCATCGCTTCGGTATAGGTGCGCTGTTGCATTGTCCACGCCGTCGTCGTCACCACATTGGTGAGCGGATGGGGAGGTGAGCGATGACTCACCGTCCACATGCCTGCCACCCTGCCGACGCGTCGTTGTCGTTTCGGTGCCAGGCATGCAGTCGCGTGCCTGTGTTGTCATCGTTGTTGTCGTCGCCGAGCCAGTGGGCACGCTGTGGTGCCGTTGGTGAGCGGATGGGGTGGTGAGTGAGTAGGGAACTTACCAGCACTGACATTTCCCTCGCCCTCGTCACTGATCGTTGAGGTGATGGGAGGGGCAGGGTGGTATGCGAGGGGAATGGATGCGGCCATCACGGGGCGAAACTGGCGGACAAGAGTGTCACCCACGTGACACCTTGCTGTTGCTCGCCCTCTTCAAATCAGTCGGAATGCGAGGGGAATGGGTAGGTTAGGGAGCAGCTTCCGAGTCGTAACCTGCAGGTGCTCAGATCGTCTGATGTGTTAAGTACTTTCAATGTCCGACGTTAAAATCTCAGCAGATGGCACGTGCACAGCTTGGCAAATAAGCATCAACACAGTGACACCACATGAAAATTTTCATTTCTCTTCGTACCTTTATCTGCATGCTCTTGACGATGGACTTCATTTCAAAGCCGCAACAAAGCTAGCAATGCCTAGCAGTCTACCTGGTTCGTTTCTCACTCACAGACTCATTTGAACTCACTTAGGTCCTCTCACAGATCATCCTGTCTACCATAATCACTAGCTGGAAGATCGTTGGGTAGATCAATGGCATAATCGGTCATGCGATCAGCTCACGTACAATCCAAAATGATGCGCCATGCACCTGCGACGATGACGTGATGACAAATCGTTAACGATGAGGGCAAACGCAATGACGTGCCCACAGCTGATGAAGACAACAACGCGGAAACAGACAGCGCAGGTAAGTCCCCATCCGCTCATATCCCCATCTGCTCATCTTCTGTCAGTGTCATGGCGTGCGCACGGACTTGATAATGACGACGGTCCCTATTCCTGCCCCCCCTCAACCACGATGGCAACAGCGTCGTGGCAGCGGGTGTCCTCCATGCACCTTCCCTACCCATTGCTGCTCACCTGCCCATTCGAAGTCGACAGCCACGGCGACGACTAAAATATCCTAATGCATATATTTATGCGCGTATATGCCATCGAAACGACGAATCGAAGGTCTTGGGCATCACCGTCGGGAGCACAGTCCTCCAAAATCAACTCGCCAAGACGCTCCCTGCGTCGCTCGTCTCCAGTCAAACCGCCTTCGCACCAGGGTCCTCGAGCAACCTGTACCTCTACCTGTATGCACTTATCCCAGAGCTCTCTGCGCTCCCTCCGCAGGTGAGAGCGGAGGTTCAAGGTGCGTTCGCGCGCAGCCTGACGGTGCTGTGGCGGGTCTTGGCCATCGTCTGTGCCATTGGTGGCGTAGCATCCTTGGGTATGCGAGGAGTTGTGCTCCATCAAACGCTCGACGCGGCATAGGCAATTGAACGCAAAGACAGGGACAGGGAAAGAGACCAGGACAAGGGGATAGCGGCATGTCAGATGGAGAACCGAACGTAGAGGGTTAGCGCCTAGTGTACGACCAAATGCCATCGATACTAGCTCCTGGAAGTACTTGTCTTGTTCTTTAAACGACAAAGGACATTGCCCGACGGTCAATGTCAAAGGCAACGACGTCAGCTAGGGAGGCTCCGATTTTCCCAGCGTCTCATGGCGATAAGGTGCCTGAATTGAGCGTAATCGCGGTTAGAAAAAAAAAACTGATATGCATGGTCAACGGCATTACTGACAGGTTCGGGTGAGTCACCCAAATGCCCGTCTAAAGCAAACGAGTGGTCCCCGACACCTCCGAGATCGCCGCGATCCAAAACAGCTAGTATCTTGGGCTGGGCTCTGGCCTCTCTCAGGTTCAAACAGGACATGCATGAGGAAAGAAGCATCATTTCCAATTTTCCATTCAAGTCCGAAAGGTTCAGAAATGTTCTGGGCAAAGAATCGTGCCGTATATAATCCCGGGCAGATTGAGCCCACGCGCGTCGCCATTCATTCGAATTTCAAAAGTACTTACTGGTTACTCGGTGCGGTAACGCACTTCGAGAGCGCTTCTGTGCGGCGGCGCAGAGGAGCCCAGGATATGATAAGTACAGCTAAAACGGCAGGATGGTAATAGTCTCCAATGATGTTCTTCAAGTTCAGTGAATTGGACTTGGACCAATGGTAGATTCTAGCTAAACGGTTCAGAGCGGTATTCCGGAAAAAACTTTTTAGAGGATCCTTAATTACCTTTTTCGTCAACTTTCGAGAACTTTGAAAGTTAGAGGACGAGCGATGACGGCACAAGTCGACTTGCTGAATCTAGTACAATTGATATCATTGATCATCAGTCCAAAAACTAACACTCCGAAATAAAATATTCCGATGATTTGAAAATGCGACACTAGTCCTGGAGGTATACTTCAATTGTGATAGTTCTTAAGTATACCATAGTAGGGTCCGCTACTCCACTCGGCGATCGGTCCGACGGCCCCTCCTCGCTCTTCACACCAAACTTATCCAACAATGCTCCGAAATGAACTCTTCCGACGATTTGAAAATACGCCACTTCGTTAGCATGGGAGCCCAAGAGCGACTCCTGGAGCTATGCCGTTCATAGCATACTTAATTAGTATATTGCAAGTACCGTATGGTCCACCTCACGATTGACCCCTCCTCGCTCCTCACACCATAACGCTCAGAAGAGTCGCTTCTGTGCTGCGCCTGCTCCTCGCCCACCCCAACGAGTTCCGCACGCTTGTTCAGTTTTACCTCTTTCACGGGCAGAAACGGGATATCACCACCCAGCAGGAGCACAGGACCTCGGGATGGGACAGGAAAACCATGCGGAGGTGCTGGGAACTGTTGGACCAGACGAGCAAAACATTCGCCGCAATCATCAAGGAGTTGGATGGTGACCTGGCGCGAACAGTACGTATTCAGCCTTCTTGCCTGTCCGCGTCGCCAGCGTCGTTACATGACAGATCTGTATCTACTACCTCGTCCTCCGTGGACTGGATACCGTTGAGGATGACAAGACCTTACCATACCAGGTCAAGCAACCCATTCTACGCTCCTTCCACGAAAAGACTGTCACATCCGGCTGGCACTTTACCGGAAGCGGGCCCAAAGAGAAAGATCGGCAGCTCTTGGTCGAGTACGCCAGCATAGTCGAAGAGATCAATCTTCTTAAACCAGAGTACGTCCATATACCACTCAGAGTGACCCTTTTTGATGACACAGAATCGCAGGTACCGCGATATTATTTTGGACGTGTGTACTAAAATGGGCGCCGGCATGGCTGATTACGCACACAAGGCAGCGGCAACTGGCACGATTTCGATCACGACGATCGCCGAGTATGACCTGTATTGTCATTATGCCGCGGGTCTCGTGGGCGAAGGCCTTACAGCCATCTGGTCATCTTCTGGCAAAGAAGTTCCATGGCTTCGTGACGAACTCGAGCTCTCTAACTTGATGGGACTTTTTCTCCAAAAGGCAAGTATCATGCGCGACTTCCGGGAAGATTGCGATGAGTGTCGCTTCTTTTGGCCCAAAGAGATCTGGGGAAAACAAGGCTTCAACAACTTGACAGAGCTGCATCGGAAGGAGAACGTGGAGCGCGCGACCTGGGTGCAAAGTGAAATAATTCTGGATGCACTTCGCCATGCAAACAACGCACTCGATTACCTCAAGCTCCTCGAGAACCAAAGCGTGTTCGTGTTCTGTGCAATACCTGCGGTTTTGGGCATGGCCGCATTTGCCATGTATTTATGAATCCAGAGTTGTTCCAGGGTCATATGGAGGTCAAGAAAGCGGAAGCTGTTCGGGTAGGGGGATTCGGGTTTCCTGCATTGTGACTGAGGCTAAATTTTCGCGCTCTAGTTAATCATGCGATCCACCAGCCTACGCGAGGTCGCGCTCATCTTTCGGGACTACGCGCACCAGGTACATAGCAAAGCTAAACCACACGATCCCAGCTTCCTCCGGCTTTCCGTCATGTGTGGCAAGGTATCTCGTTTACCTCGTTTGTCACTCCCAGAAAGGACTCACATGTGCGCCTTTCTAGATCGAGGAATGGTACGAATGCAACTACCCCTCGTTTGTCATGTTGGGCGAGAATGGTGTCACGCACAATCTAGAGGACAAGCGGACGGCTGTTGTGAAGTTGGAAGAACAGCGCGCCCGCGAGTTGAAAAGCTACGTCAATAGGTTTGCGGCATCATCACCATCTACCGAGCTTCCTTGGGACGTGTTGAGCTATACCGGTGGTGTGATCTTTTTGATCATCCTTGTCGCCTCCCTCTATGCTTTCCACTAAGATTAGCCGGATCTGGCTGCCAGTCTCGGATGTTGTGACTCTCTTAAGAGTACGTACTTTTCGATCTTTTTATTGTGTTGGCAGTTCCGGCGATCTAATTATAATGATGCATTGATGTACTATGAGTTTCCGTGGACGCGAGAATAAAAGATAATAGTTTTCCTGAGTAAATTCTGGCCCTGAGTCATTCAATCTACTGTCGCTTCGGGCAATTTTGTCCTCCAAAATCGCACTGCCAAAGATATCCTTGACTCGGACCTTGGCAAAGCTACGCCGCACATCGTTGCCCCATCCGTCGACTCGTTTGACTTCGACGTGGCATCTCAGTTCGGCTCATCCGCCTCTCCCTTTTGCGATACCCAAAGGTAACTTAACCTGGCGTCATACTTTCCGAGCATCCTAAAGATGGAGTCAAACAAAGATGAAGAAACACGCAACTTGCCTAAGCTCGAGAGCGTCTCGAACTCGTCGAGAGGACCATCGGTCCAGGAGTCGTCGGTTGGATGCACACCAAAGCAATAATAAAATTTTATGTGCATGCACCGAATGTGCTCGAGAGAAGCCCACTGGCCGTTTGGGTTCCGAAAATGACTAACCTTTACCGGTCAACCTATTCCTCGGATGGATCATACCCCCCAATTATGGATTTGAGGAATCTAACGCATCTTGTACGGAAATATTTGTACGGTACCGGCGACTCGGAGATCCGCTGATGAAAATCTTGCAGGCCGTCCAGTTGAATGCATGTCAGGCCTTGGGTTTGTTCGCTTCGCAAAAGGCAGTCGAGTGACGCGAAACACCATGGGCAATGACAAGAGTTGCGCGACCGGTCACAAGTTTAGATGCTCGGGAGCGCACCGCTGCGACGCTCGCTCTTCTGAAAGTGAGCGAAAGTCAGTCAGCATAGACTAACCAAAGGACACGAGCTCATCGTATCATCAGCCAAAGCCATCCGCGATTATTTGCACCAGATCGGACCGGTTAACGTTTTTGTCGACCAGCTGCAAAAGAAGAATAGCCCTTTGCTCGCTGCATTTGCTCTGGTTACCTTCTTGAAAAACCGTGAGTGAAGACGCATGCCACAAAGGATCTGTAGCTTAGAGTCACTATAGCGAAATTGAAGAACTTACAGATGGCGACATTCATTAAGAATAACGAACTCCATCCGAAATACATCGTCGGCATGCTGAGAATGGACTATTTTGATGATGCTATAGGTCAAGTCGAAGGGTTCGAGATTTTCAGCGACTTTATGCAACACGGTGATGAACTAATCTCGGTGCTTTCGACGATGTATACTGACGCATCTGAATCAGGCGATCTGCGAGAGAAGATCAAGAGATACATCATCACTGAGATTCTCGCCAAGAAGTTGGAAAAAGGAAAGCCCTGGGAGACTCGGGTAAGGCTATAGGTATGAGTTCTGGTCTAGGGTGCCAGAGATGTTAAACCATTAGACCTAGGGTGCAACCTGACAGTGGTACTTCGCCCCGCACCGCCTAGAACAGGCTTGTCTGGCAGTAACGCCTCCATTGATAGTGGCCGTGGTCATCATGTAGGCATACTGTAAATATCATGTGATAGTAATTGCGCGGTGGTCCCATTTTGCACGTGACCGGGTTTTTGCCCTTGACACTTGTGGGCCTAAGTTGGGCACAACACAATGTGCTTCACAAAGCCGACGTGGGTAACACATCAAGGTACCCCCCAGACCGTTTGTACTACGCGCATTTATCAACCCCATCGTCGTCAGATAGCGCCAAAGACACCAAACGCCTTTCCATCTTCGCCATTCACATCCACCCCGATGGCTCACGGATAGCAACCGGAGGACTCGATGCAAAAGTGCGCATATGGAGCACCAAGCCCATCATCAACCTCGCCTCTGAGCGCTCGAATCGCCCGCCGAAATCCCTCTGCATGCTCAGCATGCACACGGGGCCCGTACTCACCGTAAGATGGGCACACTCCGGAAGGTGGATAGCGAGTGGGAGTGACGATGAGATTATCATGATTTGGGACCTTGATCCGTGCGTATGTTTGCAGAGTACTCTGTCACCTGTCCTTTTCATACGTGGTCGCGAATAGGTCTGGTCGCGGCAAGGTCTTTGGTTCCAACGAGATCAACATAGAGAACTGGAAACTGCTGAAATGGCTGCGGGCCATGAAAGTGGTAATTAATGCCATCTCTGATGTCTATTCTGCGTATGATCGTCTCGCAGATGTCGTCGACATTGCCTGGGCACCCGAAGACCGCCACCTAGCTTCTGTCGGGTTGGATTCGAAAGTCATCATTTGGTGTGGGTTTACTCTAGGTAAGTACTCATGCAGTATGATAGGGCTCTCTCGTCTCCACGCTATTTAATCCAACGTTTTAGAGCGACTAAGAAAGCTTGATCAGCATAATGGTTTTGTCAAGGGTGTTTGTTTCAATGCAGTAGGCGAATTCATGGCGACTCAGTCGGATGACAAAACCGTCAAAATTTGGCGGACTACGGACTGGGGTCTAGAAGCCGAGGTAACAAAACCATTCGAGGATTCGCCAGGGAGCACATTCTTCCATCGCCTTAGGTTTGTCATCAATCACTCCTTCTCAAATTGATTGTGAAACAATACCAGCTGGTCTCCGGATGGCGCCCACATAACAGCTTCGAATGCAACCAACAACAGGGGATTCGTGTTCATCGCTGCTGTCATAACCCGTGGTCTTTGGACGTCTGAGATCAGCCTGGTTGGTCACGAAAACACCAGTAAGCCCCGTCGCCTCATGCTTCCCGTGCGGTGAAATCACGCCACATTAGAGCTACAACCCACACATCTTTTTGCGCAATCCGGACGCACCTCTTGCAACCTTGAATATATGCTCTGTTGTTGCTCTTGGGGCAGATGACAGATCCATCTCGATTTGGCAAACGAAGACTGCTCGCCCTCTTATCATTGCCAGAGAAGTTTTTGAACGGCAAATCATGGACCTTAGTTGGTGAGCCACTCCCCCTGAGATCTATTATCCTCCCTTGACTCATCTCAGGTCCCGGGACGGGCTTACTCTCTACGCGGCTTCCTCAGATGGCACAGTGGCAGTCTTTGATTTCGACCCCGAAGAGTTAGAGGGCATAGCACCTTACGGTGCTCAGACTCAGTACCTGCAAAAATTCGGCTTTGTCTCACCTCCTATTCCTGAGGGCTACCCCCATGGTACCAAGTATGGAGACAAGGTTATTCAGACCACATCCCACATCACTCCACCTCCTTTCCCAACCCCACGTGCAGCTTCACAAAGCACCCAATCAGGTTTTGGTGCAACGGCAGTCAACGGTAGTGAATACATCAACAAACTGGTGGCCAAGAAAAGTAACAAAAAACGTGTTCAACCTCTCCACATGTCGTCGATACCTTCTGCTGCGACTGTTCCACCACCCAGAGAGCCGCCGCCCGCAGAGCTACGACCACCAGCATCCAAACCAAAACCCGTTTCACCCTCCATATCGCCTGTGCCAAGTATGCGTGGTTTCGACGCAGATATTGAAATGGGCGGTCCGATGGATATGGAGGTGCCCATCGACTCCCTGGAACAGACGCCTGAGATTGGTAGAGGAAAACAAAAAGCCTTGGTATTGGACGACGAGTTACCTGTCAAATCGCATACGTTGGGCGGCGGCGCATCTAGAGAGAGCGTTGCCGTCCGCGAGATCGCCGGTGCGGGTGAAAGGTGGGAGGCACCACGCTTGCTACACGCCACGGACGGTTTTCCATCGCCACCTATACTGACGTTCTTGAGTGCAAAAGTGGACGGAAGCGAAGATGTGCTGGAGGTGCGGAATTCGGAGGGCGATGGCCCGACGGAGGTGTTGTTCGTGGGGAGTAAGCAAACGCAGTGGTTGGATTACCTACCATCGCCGGTGGTGGGTCTGACTACAACACTGACGTTCTGTGCAGTCGCGATGCAGGACGGGTCCGTGAACGTGTATTCGCATACGGGAAGGAGGTAAGCTATATGCTCTCCTTTGTGAATAAGGCTAACTTTGATATATCACAAGGATGCTGCCTACGCTAACTCTAGGTTCACCGTGTGCGATGATACACAGTTGCAAAACGGCCCTTCTTCTGTTGACCGCATCGGGGAAGCTGACTTGCATGTGAGTCCACTAGCCCATCGGCGACCGCCTGTCGTGACATCCCACCAGAAACGTCAAGTCACAAGCCGCGCATTTTCCTCCCACCAGTGCTGTCTCACTACTAAGTGCGCTGAATTGTACCATCCTATCTGCAACGATTCGACCCAATGGCGCCCCTGTTGTGCAATGTTCCACCGGGGTCACGTATTCTTTTGATCCTCAGCTTTGTTCGTGGATCAAACTGAGCGAGCGGTGGTGGGCTGAGGGTTCAGACGTTTGGCAAGGCCGCCAACGGGTCAACAAGGACATTCTCGCGTCCGTCGAAGGCGCCATTAGCGCCATCGCAGGGACGACCGAGCACAGGGAACGACCAGAGTGGTGGAGCACAGCGTTGACGCTGGGCCATCTGGAGTCGAAGATGCACGCCGCGAAAGCGCTCGACAGTCCATCGGAATACAAGCAGGCACTGCTCTTGTACGCAAGGAAGATTGCGGACGAAGGTTTCAGGGCAAAGGGGGAGGAACTCATCAGGGATCTGTTTGGACCTGTGTTTTGGTGCGTGTCGCCGTATGCATGTGTTGATGTGGACAAGTGATTCGAGCGCGACGTAGGCGGCCTGGAAGGGATGATTGTTGGTGTCCGACCGTGGTGGGAATGCTCAAGCGTGACCTGCTGCGCGAAGTTCTCTCCGTGTTTGGTGAGTGTCGACGATCTTTCGACAGCGTGTTTTTCTTATTTCGTGCCGTACAGCGAAAAGCAAGACATTGACGAAACTGGCGTTGGACTGGCAGGACATGTTGAAGAAGGCGACGAACGATGAGGCTGGGTGATCTTGGATGGGTTTCGTGGACTGAGCTAGGTCATGTATACACGGAGAGGGCTGTTGTTGCCAGAGGGCTTTCTCCTTTGATTGCAGATGACATTGAGAGGGTTTAAAGACTTTTAAAATACCACGGAATGGAGGGGCGAATTGGTTGTGCCCTTTAATCGTTTTGAGCTACCAGTGTAGCAAGGCTAACTTTGATTATCGTGTTGACACCGACGCTAGATCATGTTCCAATCCGGAAATCCGGCTACATCACATCCTTGAAGTCAATAAACGGCCAACCCTTTTCGCAATCTTGCAGCCTCTTCAACAAGACTCTCAGCATGTCCAAGAAGGCACTCATACTGATTGCAGACGGCACTGAAGAGATGGAGTTGTATGTCTTCCTACGAGTCACCGATTCGATGGACTGATCCATCGACAATACCATCACCCATGACACACTGGTTCGTGCAGGCGTCGAATGCACCTCGGCCAACGTCCAGAACGGCGCATCTCCGTACGGTTCCATGGGGACCAGCCCAGCTTTGGTCATGTGCTCTAGGGGCGTCAAGATCTTGCCGGACACGACCCTCCAGCCCCTGAATGCGGGCCCGGTGTGTGCAGAGCTCGACGCCCTCACGCGGTCTTGACCGGTGTACAGGATAAATACAACGCCCTGGTCATCCCCGGCGGGCTAAAGGGGACTGAGACCCTTTCTCAGTCTACCGAAGTGCAAACGCTGGTGAGGGAATACTATCAAGGCAACAAGATCGTGGCTATGATATGTGCAGGTGCGTCGGTAGCGTCTAGTATGTGTCGTAGACAAACTACGGGTCGTTAGGTACGCTGGCTGCAAAATCGGCTGGTCTTCCTTTCCAACCCATCACGTCGCATCCCGTCGTCAAGAACGATCTGGTTTCAAGTAAGTGGGCTTGAAAGTGGAGAGGGAAGCTTGGAACTTGTTTCTCGGCAGGCTACGATTACAAGGACGATTCTGTCGTCGTGTCTGACGGGGTGCCGGGCAAAGGGACGCTGGTTACGAGGTGCGTGGATGGCTCCGTTCTGGCGCTCATGTGCGACGTTTTCCAGTCGAGGACCAGGTGAGACACCCGCCAATCAAAGTTGCATGTTCGAACACATTGTGTGTAGGCACCGCATTCCCATTTGCGCTCAAGCTGGTGGAGCTGCTGTGTGGAAAGGCTAAGCGGGAGGAAGTGCAAGAGCCGATGATGTTTGGTGGAGGATTGTGTGCGTAGGTTACATGCAGACACGGTCTCGCGTTTTGCTTCATGCTGGCTGGCGTACGACGGATTCATGGGCTTCGGGTAGTCAAAGCTGATCTGATAATACACGCGCGCAGATTTATCGAGTCATCCTCCAAAGCTGCCTTTAAACACCAACCTTTCCAAATTCTCCCCTTGTCATCCTCCACGATGTCCTCCATCGTCGACTCTCTCGCGTCCCTATCAATCACCCCAACAGCGACGCTCTCCCATCCAGACACCAACTCCCCGGCGTCCTGGCGCGATGCCCTCGTCGCGCACTCTTCCGTGCCCCGGTCGTTCGAGCTCATCAAAACCCTTGTCTACAAGCCAAAAACCGCAAAAACAGCCACCCCAGTCCCCGGTGTCGTCATTGCACACGATGACACCGAGACCAGCTCCTCCGCTCTCGCCAAAAAGCTCAACGTCAAGGAGCTGCGCTTGGCTTCCGAGGACCTCCTCACAGAGTTTTTCGGCCTCGATAAGAACTCTCGCGCGTCCCCCAACCTATTTACCATCCCGATCGATGTCTCATGCCGCCGATTGCAGTGTCCCTCTTGGCATTGAACAAGGATGCCTTTCCCAAAGTCTTCACGGTGATCGATGCCTCCATCGCGTCTTCGTCTGCCACATTTGCAATCCACGGGTGTTCCTCCAGTTCGACTCTGTTCTTGTCTGGAAAGGATATCATCACATACCTCAAGAGCCTCGAAACCGACAATGTCAAAATAGATGAAGTCGACTTTGCCGCCCTCAAAACAGACGCGCCAGCGCCAAAGCCCGTCGTGAAGGAAAAGGAGGATGCAAAGATTGAGGGTGCTGTGCAGATCGTGATTGGTGTCAAGAAGGAAGTGGATTTTTCGGCTTGGTACCAAAACGTGAGTGCCATCCGACGAGCGTGAATTCGCATTCTGAGCGTGTTTTGCCATAGGTTTTGATGAAAGCAGACATGTTGGAGTACTACGGCGTTAGCGGATGCTATATCCTCAGACCGTGGGCTTACAGTATCTGGGGGGAGATTCAAGGTATGCTTCTTCAGTGGCCAGTTCACGGACGACATATCCATCTTTGCTAGATTGGTTCAACAAGAAGATCAAAGCCATGGGTGTACAAAACGCTTCCTTCCCCATGCTCGTTTCTGCCAAAGTTCTCGAGCGGGAAAAGGACCACGTCGAAGGTTTCTCCCCAGAAGTTGCATGGGTCACGAGAGCGTAAGTACAATAGCATAACATGTTGGCAGTCACGGTTAACGAGGTATCAGCGGATCTTCCGAGTTGGAAGAACCTATCGCCATCCGTCCGACATCCGAGACTGTCATGTACCCTTGTGCGTGTGTTGCATCTCTCTCGATGTGATGTTCTGATAGAGTCCAGATTATGCCAAGTGGATCAAGAGCCATGGAGATTTGCCTCTCAAGCTTAACCTGTGGAATAACGTGGTCCGATGGGAGTTCAAACACCCCCGTGCGTTGTAGCAGTTATCGTTCTCCCTAGCGTGCACTCATCGTTTCCAGAGCCGTTCCTCAGAACTCGTGGATATCTTTGGCAGGAAGGTCATACCGCTCACCTCACCAAGCCAGAAGCGGACAAGGAAGTTGTTGAAATCCTTGAACTCTATCGACGCATCTACGAGGAGCTTCTCGCCGTTCCCATGATTAAAGGTGTCAAGTCTGAAAAGGAAAAGTTTGCTGGTGCCCTTTATACCACTACCGTCGAGGGCTTTATTCCAGCAAGTGGTCGCGGTATTCAAGCTGGTACTTCACATTGTCTTGGCCAAAACTAGTTTAATGACCCGACACCTATGGCGCCCTAGATGGGAATTTAGATGGATAACACCACTTCCAGAATTATCCATCGGGAGAAAGAAAAATGGCTTCGAGCCACTCTGGGTTGTGACTATTTCGCACCGTATGATCACTTCAAGTCCATCTGGTACGATGTCGGGCCTGCAGCCTTCAAGGAAAGTTCTGCCATCGACCATGGATTCCAGCCTAATGTTATTTATCTGGCAGGATGGGCCATTGTGCAGCCAATCAAATATATAAGGTCTGTAGTATCCTATAGAAGGGCTATCCGGGCTCGAGGCAACGTATTCATTAGGCTGCCCAACTCGGTGC
>JBBPSN010000018.1:43979-73239 GCA_038093615.1 Austroboletus olivaceoglutinosus | reverse complement strand
ATCGATCGAAAGTGCTTCGACACCCCATCGACTGTCCGCTTCACCCATCAGAAGAGTCCAGAGCCTCCGAACGCTGTCTGCCCAGCCATGATTCGGGGCGTCGCGAATAACCGTCAGGAAGGGGAAGAGGGTCTTGAGAATACCCACTAAGCTTTCCTTGATCCGCTTGTTTTTAGTTCCCCATAAGCCCACCAGTGCATCCCAGGCAGAACAAGCAAAATCATCAACCTCCTGTCTGCAATTAAGAGCCACCCGGCAGAGGAACGGCTGTAGTGCAAGAAGGTAGTCGTGGTGAAGAGAAGTGTCCGTCGGGTAACGCTCCAAGAAACGTTTCATACGCCAGAATAACGACGGTGTAATAGGAACCGACGTAGAATCGTTATCTGGACTGCTTGGAACCAGTCTCTCCACCTCGGCGAGAAAGGGTGCGGTAGAGTGGCGAAACAAGAGGGCCAAGAGGGACGCACATTCAATCTGCTCGAGAGAGACAGGATGACGAGGCGTACGGCGATCAGAACGGTTGTCGGTAGCTGTCCCGGGGGTAGGTGTGGAACTGTGCTCCCTCAGTGGTCTTTTCCGCGTCCCAGCAAATCGACCTGCAGGGGGAAGACCGCCATCCTCGGACGGGGAGTCACTCTGATACATGGAATCGTCGACCGGGACAGAACTTGCCATCTGGTCCTTTGTCTGGACGAGGTCGTCTTCTATGGGATCGTCCAGGATAATATTGAAAGTGATCGCCACAAGCTTGAGCCAGACGTCCACATTGACATGGTCCATGTGGGGAGTAAAGGAGAGGAGAATTTTAATCGTTTTAATGTAATCCAGGGCTACCGGAGCAAACAATTGACCACGATGGATGATCATTTGAGTAAGGTGGTCGAGGAGAGGTGTCAGTGCTTTCTTGCTGAGACAGTGGACACTCCGCTCGACCAGCCAGCGTACGGTGGCTGCGGCTTCGGAAAGCCTACGCTGGGCAACTGTACCGGCTGTTCCAGACTTTCCGCTTTTCTTGACGACGTCAGCTTTTTCGACCTTGACCGCAGTAAACAAGGCTTGGTAGAGAACGAGCCAGCCACGAGCATCCTCGATGCTGTATACGGCATCCTCACGAGCGAAGGCAGAGCGGAGTAAGGTGATTCCCTCCTGACGGTCCTTTACTTTCTCGCTCTTGAGACGGTCAATGACCGTCTTGAGGTTGGACATTAGCTGAGGAAGACGTCAAAGCGAAAGGCAATCATATCCGAGTCGGTGCGGCGAGTTTGTGCATGTTTGGTTCACGAGCACATATATAAACCATTTGTACGTCTCGGCAGCGCCATTTTTACGGCCTCTTTCTGCCCGGTCAGTAAAGCTTTGTCTCCACTCTGTACCGGTTCTGGTGAAGGGCCAATATCGACCTTCGTTCTCTCGTCGGGAACGGGGCGGCAGAGAAGTGCAGATTTCATGCTTTGTAGAATCTGTCACGGTTACTGTCTGTCCTACAAGTACATACTTAGGCTGTCGTGTCAGTGCAAACCAGGGTATATCATCACAGCCACTGTACTATCGTCGACTTGAACTTTGCCAAGTCAAATTTCATGTTTGTGGCATGATTATTCGTGTCTAGTCTCTTCTTCTGCGGCCTTGACGACGGACGACACGACGGCTCAGTCACTTCCCATCTGTTCATGATTGTCATGAAGGGGAGGACAAATTCACGGGCTGTCATTTGAAAGAAGTATATATCGGGACGTTACTCAATACCTGAATGCCGGAGAGAGGGCCAAGCGGAAAGTGGAGAAGGCATCGGTGGATCGTTGGCATTCCTCGCGAGGTATGTACTGCGTCATCGTCGAAACACCCGGACTGATGTCCGTGCAAGAATCCAACAGTTGGCTGCTCGGTCCGCGGACGACACCATGGGCGTTCTCGCGGAAAAAAAAGGAATAATGAACATCGTGGCGCTGCTCGGAAAAGTCGGCTTTCCTTTTTCGACGAGTCTCTGGAACTGACAGGTCTCTGATACGCAGGCACGCATTCTGTATGCGAGACGAAGTTACCCTCAAGCTCTCAAATTGTTCCAGGAGGTCCTCTAATTGAACCCATTGTGTTCCAGATCCTCGGGTCGGTTTGATCAACATCAAATACATTGAAAAGGCGTTCAATTGGAGAACTACCGCCGTGAATGCGTTATACGAACTGTTTCCTCGCAAAACAACCTTAAATGGGTTAAGTTCATCCCTTTGAATATGTGTCCAACACCTTTGACTCTCTATTAGGCACTAAACTAGCGGACGAAGGGTACAGTTTGCTGATATGCTCATGCTTTTGGCGGAGGGCAATTTGAGACCATGAGAGCAGTTCGTGCTTTGTATGCCGAAGGGTTTATAAAAGAAGAAATTGCACGACCGCGATGGAGGGTCAACCGAAGCACTTGGGACCGTGGGCATGGCTCAGATGCAAATGCTCAATGGTGAGTTGTACCGTCTATGAGTCTGTCATGCCGATGAACTCTTGCTCTAGTGGTTATTAGATGAAGTGGCTGCGGCAAATCAGAGCGATCCACACGCTTGACATGTTATGTCTCACTTCAAGCTCTTACACGCCCGCGGCTGGGCGTCTCGAATGCGACATTTCCCAGGAGAAGCTTAAAGCACGTGAACTCTTCGATCGAGTTATTATTATATAACATCAAGACCATCGAACTCCACAATGCCGCTTGAAAACGGTCATGCGAGTGGATCCGGCCAAACCTCGAGCGTACTCGATGACGACATGGTGATACACCTCAAAGCGTTTTTGGCAGGAAAATAACATGGAACGGATTGCCAAAGCCTTCCGCGACGCATCGCGGGTCAGCATAGCGAGCGGTCGGGTAGATCCTCGTCTGCTGAACAATCCTGGTGCTCTGCAACACTTGTATGGTAATTTGGACGAAGCACGAACCAAGTACGAGGACGAGTTGGCCAAGGCTGCGACGCGCAGCGCCGAGGAGGGCGAAATGTCGATACTGGTAACTGTATAATCTCGCGAGGGCGTACGAAATTAGCGGGGAACATGCGAGGCGTGCGACAAGCTTCATTCTCGTATATGTGGACGGTCCGTTTCCTTCCACGATTTTCTGTTCGATGGAGCTTCACTGGTAGTTCAAATAGCCAAGATCCGAGTGCAGATGCTCGCCAACCTCGGCGAGCCCGACGAGGCCCACGAGTTGCTCAAGCAGGCCTTCGCGCCTCAAAATACCAACCTTTTTACTCGTGTTCTACGCTTCTTTCTTGCTTCACACCAATGTCAAGGTGACTTTGTGTTCGCCACGCTCAAAGACCATAATACGTACGATGTCTACTCTCATTGTGCCGCCGGATGGGTTTTATATGCCGAACCCCAAGGTCGGCGAAGAAGGGAGACGGGATTTGCAGCATGCGGTTGAGGCATGCCACAAGGTGCTCCAAATAGATCCGCTCTGCGCGGTGGCCTCATGGTCGCTGTTGCGGAGGACGTATTTGCAAATTGATCGCGCAACAAAACACGTGAGTCGCGTGTCAGCGTTGAACGTTGAACGCTGAACTTCTCGTTGATCAGTACGACACTGCTTCGGCCAAGTTTTATAGTAGACAAAAGTCCGTGTATTGTAGTACACCAGCAGGAGCAAGCGTTGGTGGCGATAAACACGGCGCTCAAATATGCGCAGACGGTGGGCAACGTCTTTTACTCTTTTTTGGTTGGATGACGAAGCTGTTGGTGAAACTGCCAGAGAATTAGAAGGAGGATGGCAACCGTTTGAAGGGTCAAGAGGGCAGAGTGAGGACCGGATGCACGTTGGCAGCAGAGAAGTGCACTCAGTAGATACAAGTAAGTACTTAGACAAGGCTGTTAACCAAGCATCGCACGTGATCGCGTTGACAAAGAGACGCGCGAAACACGAGCGCGAGGTCCACCAGGCAATCAAGATTGCTCTCCCACTGCTGCATGGCAATGTCTACCTCCAAGATAGCGCTTTCTGGCCTTCGAACCGTCAAGAGAGACTGGTCCACGAGCTCGAAGACTGAATCAGATTCTTCCCAACGGTCTTCCGATTCCCGGACGCAGCGTCTCAAAGACATTCAAGCTGGTCTGGATGGACAACAACAAACTAGCCTTTCTTCTTTTTTCCTGCAGAATTGCGGCAATGCTACTACGGCGGACGGAGCCGGTGGCAACAAACGGCCTCTTCCAGCTTCAGCTGATAAGCCGACTGCGAAGAAGCGGGCTTTACCTCCCAACTGGGAGAAGGATATATACACAAGTTCATCCAACTTCACGACAGCCGCCCGCGTTTCCTCAAACGTAGCAAATAAGGCCACTGGTTCCTTGGCCGCCACCACACCAGCCCAATCAACAGGTGTCGTTCTCAGCCAAGAGCAAAAACAAATCCTTCGACTTGTCGAGCGTGGAGAGAATTTATTCTACACGGGAAGCGCTGGTGTGTGTTTTTTTTTTTTTTGCACATATGCATCTAACATTCAACCACACAGGCACCGGAAAGTCGGTTCTGTTACGGGAGATCATCAGCAACCTTCGTAAACGACATAACCAAAATCCCGACGTAGTAGCGATCACCGCTTCGACAGGTATGTGAACTTACCAGTGCTTCAGATTGACTGATCGTGAGACTGAGTGACATATTACAGGGATTGCTGCATGCAACATTGGAGGTGTGACTATTCACTCGTTTGCAGGTATCGGCATCGGAGAGGGTACCGTCGACGACCTCATTTCCAAGGTCCGCAAGAACAAAAAGGCTGCGACGCGGTGGCTTCGTACCAAAGTACTCATTATTGATGAAGGTGAATATGCCCAGGTTTTAAATATTTCCTTTATTTAACGCATTCTAGTCTCCATGGTCGACGCTGATCTGTTTAACAAGCTAGCGAATATTGCTACCACCCTCCGTAGATCTACGCAACCATTTGGAGGAATCCAAGTACGTCATTTTTTTCATTCTTGGCCCCATTGTTAAATAACTTGTATAGGTCATCGTTACCGGAGACTTTTTCCAGCTCCCACCTGTGGCTAAAGGGCCGGTACAAGTGAAGTTCGCTTTCGAGGCAGAGATGTGGAGCCAAATGATCAAATATACGTTTAACCTCACAAAGGTTTTCCGACAAAAAGACCAAGGTCGGTATTTGTTGATCGACAGCCCATTATTCGCTCTCAACTTGTGCAGAATTTGTTGATATGCTAAATGAAATGAGGTTCGGGAGGTTAACCCAGCGCTCTATCCTGAAGTTCAAATCGCTTTCTCGTGAAATTGAATACGGGGACGGCCTTGGACCAACAGAGCTGTCAGTACAGTTTTATTTTACTCGAATACACTCAAGTAACCCATACTGTAGATTTCCGCGGAGAGACGACGTCGATAGATCGAATCATGGTCGAATGTCTGTCCTTAACACGGAACAGAAAGATTTCATTGCCACTGATACCGGAACAATCACTGATCCCGCCCAACGAGATAAGATGCTCTCGAATTTCATGGCCCCTAAGCGGCTCACTCTGCGTGTCGGTGCTCAGGTGATGCTCACCAAGAACATGGACGATACACTCGTAAACGGAAGTATGGGCAAAGTTTTGCGGTTTGTGGATCCCTCGTCTTGTCAAATGGCCTATGACGATATCGATGGAAATGGTCGGCCCAAGTTGGAGAAGAAGAAACCCTCGACGAATGATATGTTAGTTCCTCTTGTAGAGTTCTTGCTGCCAAACAAGATGAAGCGAGAAGTTCACATTACGCCCGAAAACTGGAAGGTCGAACTTCCCAGTGGCGAAGTACAAGTTTCGAGAACACAGGTAAGAAAACGATGCCTTTCGACAACTGCTGGATATATTTATGAGTCACTGTCAGCTCCCTTTAATCCTTGCGTGGGCTATGAGTATCCATAAGTCTCAAGGGCAAACATTAGAACGAGTTAAAGTGGACCTTGGCAGAGTGTTTGAGAAAGGCAGGTTCACCGCCGGACGCTACCAACGTCATACTCACGCATTGCTAGGTCAAGCATATGTAGCTCTATCTCGCGCAACTTGCTTGGACGGACTTCAAGTTCTTAACTTTGATGCGAAGAAGGTACCGTGGAAAATGCTCCCCTGTGGACTCCACAACTCATCTGATGTGATAGGTCCAAGCTCACCCGAAGGTTGTTGAGTGGAGTAGAACGTTGCAGACTGTGTCGGATCAGTGATATGTTTATGCATTGTCATTCAACACCCACAGGCGACTTAATCAGCTTCCAGTTGCTGCGGGTGTTTCAGTCATCGTATAATATTACTATGAGCAGCCGTTGCCTAGTCTATAGTAGTTTTCTTCACGGTCGCGGAGGATCAGGGATCGGGGATCAGTATTCAATTCGTACATAGGTTGTCTCTATCGAGCAGAGTGACAAGGCGAGTCCGAGAATTACCGTGCCATACGATGTCGATCGTTGCCAAATTTGGAGATGGCTTCCTTGGACCCGTAATCTTCCTGCTGTGATGATTCCGCAGGTTCATTCATCCTCCAGGCAGGTAATCACGATGCCTCTCGGCGAGGCTGTGGCATAATATCAAGGAAACACTGTGATTGCATCAAGAACCCTGCGTGTTCAAACGCGACTTTCAGTCCCATTTTTTTCACTGACATGGATGGAAGTTTTCTGTGATGAACCAAGAACAAACAGATTCTGATCCAATGGCCCACAGCCTGAGGCCGCCCTACATTTGGGGCCCTTGGCCGACGGGGCAACTCACCGGGACTAGCCTTACGTAATATGATTTCCGGCAACGGATCAAAGTAAGACACTCGTCGGAGTCAAGCATGTGAATGAGACGGATGATGACCATGCTCAACTCCTCCTCCTCGCGCAGTGTTCGTCTCGTTGCTCGCCGTTCCATGTCTTTGCACCGCCTGAAAAACTGGAAGGCGCTCGCCCCTCCCATCCCAAACTTTGCACACCAGCCCTCCATCCTTCCCCAGCTCCCTGTCCCTCCTCTCCCTACCACTCTTCAAAGACTCAAGGATTCCTTGCGTCCTCTTGCCCGTTCCACTCAAGAGTTTGCATCTGTATGCCACAAGATTGACGACTTTGCGCGTCCCGATGGCCCAGGGCCCGTCCTCCAGCAGTTACTTCTTCAGCGTAAGAACGAGCGAAATCATTGGCTGGAAGAATGGTGGGACGATCTGGGTTATCTTGCTTACAGAGACTCTGTCAGTCATCCTCTCTCTCTCTCTCTCTCTCTCTCTCTCTCTCTCTCTCCGCTTCTTGTCCTTATGTTCGGTTCTCTAGGTCGTGGTTAATGTATCATACTATTGTAAGTATATTCTGCTTCCGTCGTCGATCCATCGTCACTCTCTTCCATCCATAGATGGCTTCGAACCTCATCCTGCACATCTTCCTCAGACACCTGCTGCTCGCGCTGCTGCAATCACTCGTGGTGCCATGTTGTTCAGGCAGAAACTTCGTTCGGGTCATTTATCCCCCGACATGATTAAAAGCACGGAAATCTGCATGGACACTTATCGGTCCGTCTTCCCTAACGCTCCTCTCCTCTCCCCTCACTCACGCTTGACCTAATCTAGTTGGATGTTTGACTGTTGCCGCGTTCCGGGAGCACAGGGTGTCGACTGGAGCGTCTCTTACCCTGGTAGCCCAAATTCACACGATGAACTCGGGCATGTCATTGTCATACGCAAGAATCGATTTTGGAAAATCAAGGCCGAAGCTGGTGGCAAGGTGGCCAGTATGGGCGATTTAATTAGGTACGGTTTCACATTCTCTAAACTTCATGGCAAGTTTTCTTGCATAGTTTGAATATTCTCTTCTCCAAAAAAATTCTCATAACTCCACAGCAATTTCCAATATATATATGACAACAGTGCCGAAGAATACCCCGCAATCGGCGTCTTGACTGCGCACAACAGAGATATATGGGCAAAGGTATGTGCCTGGCTAGCAATCATCTACATCTTGATTGGCAGCTGACCTGGTTCTAGGACTTTGCATGTCTATCCTCTATTCCCCACAATGCGGCTCTCCTTCGCGAAATTCATTCATCTGCTTTTGTAGTATCCTTAGATGACTCGACACCACCTCCAGAGAGCGACATAGACGTCTCGAGGGCCCTGTGGCATGGAACACTCGCAGTGAGTGCCATTTGATGGCGGGGCAAATTTCTTCAGTGTCCTCGCTTCTCCGCCCCAACCACCTGCTCATACAATATTCTCTCCATGGTAGTCCCCGACAAACGCAAATGGCATCGCACGAACCCTCTCTTCCAGATTCGTCGACAAACCCGTTCAATTTGTAGTGTTCGATAACAGTGTCGCGGGGTTGATGGGGGAGCATAGTGTCATGGATGGGACCCCCACCACTCGTTTGTGCGATGAGGTGCTGGAATTTATAGCAGATCGCAAATCGGATTTCCAATTATCGCCCTCAGTTTCCACCGTGGCAACTCCGGAACCTCTGGACTTTGATCTGACAACCATACCTGAAATTCATGAAGCAATATCAAAATCTCAACAGTTCCTGCATGATCTTGCTTCCTCGCAGTCCCTTTCGTTTCTCAGGACAAATTACGGCAAAGCTGCGATCAAGTCATTTGGTGTGGGTCCAGATGGATGGGCTCAGATGATTGTGCAACTTGCATATGCACGACTTGCGGAACGATTTGGCGGCGAAAACGGGCGAGTCACGCCGTGGCCTGTCGGTACATACGAAGCTGCCACGACTAGGAAGTTTTACAAGGGACGCACGGAGACGATTAGGGTGGTAAGTGATGAGTGTATCGCTTTTGTACGGGCAATGTTGGGACAATCTAGTGAGTTCCGACGAGTTTTCCAGTTTCCGGAGTGCTTGACTGCGCTCTGTAACTAGCAGCGAGGGATGAGAAAGTGCGACTGCTGAGAGAAGCAGTCGAGAAACATACGCGGCTTGCCCAAGAAGCCGCAAGAGGTGAAGGTGTGGACAGACACATGTTGGGTTCGTCGTTCGCTTCTGCCGCATCAGTACGTTAATTAACCCATGTTTTACTCACCAGGTCTCCGCCTCTCCAGATCATCCACTTTGCCTGCGCCGGCTTTGTTTACAGACCCACTCTACACCCGCTCCTCACATTGGACGCTATCTACCAGTGCAATTTTCAGTGAACACCTCGGGGTGTATGGATGGGGCGAAGTCGTCCCTGACGGATTCGGAGTCGCTTACATGACTGGATTCGATGGTGCGTCCACCTCGTCCCACGGCCAGAAAGCGAGAATGTTCATCCCTGAGTAGATTACCTGCAATTTACGATCACCTCTCGCGTGGAGATGCCCAACGCAGAGTTCACAGAGGAGATTAGAAAAACAGCAGAGGAACTCTATGAGCTGTTCAGCTCTAGCGTTGCGCCCCATGACAAAGAACGACTGAACGCGAAACTTTGAATGAGGACTCGCTGGTTGTCACGCTGTCTTTTAATTCGAAATTCGCTGACCCAGGTCAAGAGGAGATTCGTCGGGGCTAAGTACGTATGCGATTAATGAAAGATGTGACCGAATGTCGATGAAAACTCACAGAACAATTCAAATACATAAACTGTATGTCACGATGGGAAACATAGATTCTTTGACAGTATTTTCAAGGCGTTGGACCGTAAGAAGAGAACTGCAATAAAGTGTAACGGTACTCTGGTACAAGATACGCCTGAAGATAGCGCGACTACATTGACATAGACAAGTGGAAAGGAGAACAACAATAAAACGAACATCATGACGAACGAGAATCAACCCGGCGTGCATATTTACTCGTCATCTTCATCCTCTTCGACTACTGCCTTGGATTTCTTCGCCCGGGATGATGTAGCCCTCGATTTTTTCGTGGCAGCCGACTTTGTTGGCGCAGGACGCTAATCGACACTTTAGACCAGGAAAAGATTTATTAATGCAGCCAACCTTTCTCTTCTTGCCGGCAGATTCGTCCGCCTCCTCGTCTTCCTCATCATCTACGCCAGCTAATTCCTCGGCAAAATCTTCGCCGGAAGCTTCAGATTCATACTAGTGATTAAAAGCGAATTCAGATAGTTTCTCTTCATGCAACCATGATATCCTGACCTTGGCAGCTTTCTTCTTCGCAGCGCTTTTCTTGGGAGCGGCTTGCCGTCGGGGCACCACTTTTTGTTTCTCTGCATCTTTGTCCCCCTCGGGTTTCTGAAAAATAGGTAAGACAAGATTCAGACATGACTTGAGGTGCAGACCTTTGCACGCGCCCTCTTTTGAGGGGCACTCTTAGGCATTTCCTCGGTATCCTCAGCCTCGTCTTCAACATCATCCTCCGTCTTCTTCGGTTTGGTTGCCCGCTTCTTCTTTGGCTTTTCTTCCTCGTCTCCCTCGGTTTCTGCCTTCTTCTTGGCAGGGGCACGCTTCTTCTTGGGCTTGTCGTCGTCTTCAGCATCAGCTGGCTTTTGTGCGGTTGGAGGGATGTCCTCGTCCGCGACGTGTCCTTCCTCCCACGCATGTCGAATGCGTGCCTTGTCTTCGTCATTAAGGTCCTCGAACCCGTCGAGGTCATCAGGATTGGAGAACTTGGCCTTCATGTTAGTTATAATCCTTGGCGTCGTACATCCCCAGTGACGCCATGCACTGTAAAACAGCGGTAGAAACAACAGGTCAGAATGTGGTAGAGGAAATGTGACGCTAGCGTACAAGTTGGTGTTACCCCTGAAGTCGACGATGGAGCCAACCCGCAAGGTGCCTTTGGCAATGGGGGTTCCTAGTAGAGACCTCGTCAGTCTGGACTTTCATACTTGCATTGGACGTCTTCTTACCTGAACAAGGTTTGGCGCCTTGGTGAGGAAACGAAAAAATATGAGCACCCAACGGTGGTGAGCGTTGAGTGTCTGGTCAAACACACCTTTGCATTTGGCACGAGCAGAGCTCGCGTATTCGAGGCGATAACCGCTCTTCTTAGTCGCTCCCTCAGTGTCAGACATCAGTCAGAGGTGCGGTTTGGTATGGGATGGGGGTGTGGATGAAAAGAAAATGGATGGGGGTGGTTCATCTCGACGCGATGTGGTTTTGTTGAACCACCCTGTGCCTTCAAAGTCCGACCTCCGTGTTGGCCTTACAGCGCACGGACCTCTTTTTATCGAGCTCGCTCATGTGTTGGTCGAATTTCTGGAGATCTTGTCGGAAGTAAGTCACGGCCAAGTTTATTTGTCCAAACAACCGCAAGGGAGTCACCAGCTGCAGTCCCGGGCAAGACCCCCGCCAAGTGTCCACCACACTCAACCTTGCATCTCATACAACGCCCATCGACTATGTATTCAAAAAATATTCCTTCGCGGCCAAAGTAGTATTACTAGCCATATCTCAACGTCTTTCTACAAAATCTGAATTCCATCCTCGTTCGTGAAATCGTATGTGTGCATTCCACCTCCACAGTCACCACTGGAAAAGAAATGAGTCATGCGTCCTCGCGCGACCGTTCAATACGCACATGATCAGGGGGAGCTCCCCATCCTGTTGGTCTCCAACGGAAAAGTGGGCGACGTCGAAGTCGGTCCTCCCAATGACCGCACCCTGGACCTCGTTCGTGTTTCCTAGTGCTGGCTCCCACAACCGAACGCAGCCTTGCAGGCATGTCAGTCACCAGATGATTTGACCAAATCGCTTCGATAGGCGACCTACCATCATCTCCCCCACTCACGATCCCGATCCTATCCCTACCTTGTACCCATTCAACTCCGACAACACCAAACTCTCCACCTTTCACGGTATCCGAATCGTGATGCGCGAAATGGCAGAGTGGCCCGCGCGATAATGCACGCACGTCATAAACGTGCAGTACATTGTCATTCCGTGCGACAGCAAGGAGACGCCCATCAGGTGAAAATGAAGCTTGATTCACCTCTTCCAAGTCACATGGTTCTCTATCAGAATCACTGGATGGTCGTACTCGGAACTTCTCGAGCTCCCCCGTTTCGTAGGCCATTTTTTCTTTGCGATGGACATCGTAGAGACGGATGGGGTGTGTCTTGTCTTTACCCCATGTGAACAGAACCAGTGTCGTCCCATCTGGACTTATGGCAGCAGCATCCCCGGATTCTGTGGCATCAAACTGAATCGCCTGAGTGCCTCTGTAGGTGTCGAAGGCATGATGAAAGCCGCTGAAATCACTTCTCTCCCATGGCTCAGAAGACGTGAATAACAGGTTCTTTGAAGACTCCTTTCCCCAGAGTGTGGAACCAGTGGCGTGGCCGGATCCCTTTGGTGCTGCAAAGAACTTTTTATGTGGAAAATGCGCATCTACCATGTCTTCGAAGAGGTCCTGCGAGTATAGTCGAACAATGCTGAAGACATTCTTAGAGAAGCAAGCGATTAATGCGTACAATATTACATACCCATCATAGAAAGTAACCGCCAACGCAGAACCATCAGGAGCATACAGTAAATCTTGCGGTCTAGAATCAAATAGGACTACATTCAAGATAGGTAAGCGCAGGAACGAGAGCGAGATCACCGGTGCGATAAACTCACTCTTACGTATTTCGTTCAGGCCTTGGCACTCGTCATTTCCATCGGGGTCCAATATATCCCAAGCCTGAATGGCGAGATCGCATCCTGAAGACAAAAACTGTTTGGGACTGTTCCATTTCATCATGTAGCCATCGCCTGCAAGCTATTGCATGTAACTCACTTGAAAGGGTTAAATACGACGTCGTTCACACTATAATATTTCATTGTCGAACCTGTGATAGTCCAGCCACCTCGGTGAAGCTCTTGGGAACCCAAAAAGCATGATTACTCACCGCGAGATGTCTTACACGGGCGACAGTGCGCCGGTACCATGTGTACTAGCTCAGAAATCTCAATGCAGTGTATTGTGGAGGACACAAGATCATACCTCGGCCGTGGTGAAATACGACCAGCGAGCCTAGTCTGTTCTCCGGAGGGGGAGGTGGCCGATCTTTAGCGCGTCAATGAAGTGTCATCAAATCTGCGACTTGAATACTCTTATTTGGTACTGACCGTCATCGTCGTCGTCGTCGTCATCCAAACCACCAGTCACCGCGGCGCATAGTACCACGGTGTCTTGTGCTTGAATGATTTTATTGACCGCTATAGGCGAGATTAGCTGGACATGTAAACTGAATCAACATATGCAACACTTGCATCCAGATGTTAGGTGGGGGTATTTTGCAGTCAACTCAAGCTTGGAATATCCTGTCTCGTAGTAAAGATTCGGTGAGCGACGGGGAAAGAGATGCTCTGGCCTCCGTGCACGATGAAATGGTTTGGGAAACCTATTGATGCCGTAATTCTTATTAGAGATCTTTTATGGAATGTATGAGACAAAGTCAGCTCAATTGGGTGAGGAATGTTGTCCTCACCATTCCCCATGGACCTACCAAGTCCCATTGGAGTGGAAGTCGACGGCGATCGACAGGAGACTTTTTGCGAAGAAGATAAGAAGGCAGGGAAGGGGGTTTAGGTGTACTACCCGAATCGTGCATTGGCGTCAAGTCTTCTGCTCTGTTTCGTTCCGGTAGGGGAATCCACTAAGAGGAAAAGTCTGTGAGTAGTCTGGATCAAACACGATACCATACGCCACCGTACATTTGTTTCGTTTGAAATATCCAAAGCAGCCAAGAAGTCTACATAATCGTCGTCGTCGCTATCAAAGCGACGCCCATCAGATGAGCTAGGCGAACGGAGACCAGCATGGGATGATTCAGCTTCTGACTTTGGGATGTTGCCAGATGAGCTAGGCGAACGGAGACCAGCACGGGATGATTCAGCCTCTGACTTTGGGATGTTGCCAGATGCGCCGTCTGCGTGATACGGTGATCCAACGTCTTCTAGTTTTGGCCTCTGGGATGCGATCTATAATACGACAGGGCAAGTAGACGGATGCATGACGCACCTTGTAAGGCAATGTTTCGGGCTCGCTGTCGGAAGATATTTCAATGACTTCTTGAGTGGATTGCTTTCGCTTCAGTTTGTTATGGTTGACTGTAACCTGTATCATTTTGAAGGTTTTCTGTGTCGCAGGGGGACCGTGGCAAAGTACTCTCCTAGATAATTCCTTTAATACGTTGTCAGACTTGTCCAGCCACGGTGCCGAATGCGACTAACCAATTGTGTGATATGTTGGAGCTCGGTACAAGGAGAGACTGTCGAACGGGGGCGCGAACCAGTTGGAGAATGACTGCGGACCACGAGATGGGCGATTCACGAGATAGTGAGCGAAGTGAGGGAAGCGCTCACGATTTCTTCGGTGGCAGGTAGAGCCGAGAGGATGCGACGATGCTAGAGTCCTTGTCCTCGCTGTCTGAGTCGATGGAGATGACAACTCTACTGCGAGGCGGGGACGGGGGACGGTCTGTGCGGGTGCAGGGACGTGTGCTGGTGCATTGAAACACGTCCATGTCGGCGTCGACATCGATTACCTCGTTGTCTGGCATATCTTGAAGGAGGTTAAAGAAAGCGTCTCACTTAGGGGGACCTGGGAAAACGCTCCGTCGCGTCACGTGGATTCCACTCTTGTTTTTCACTCTCATGGGCCAACCGCTCTCGCTGTCGTCAGCGGGCTGTCCCGTGCGCCAGTCAGCCCCACCACCGTCCTCGGCATCCCCGCCACCACCGAGCAGGTGTCCCATCGACCATTCGGTTAACCCACTCAATCAAATGCCCTCGCTTCCCCAGACACCCCTGGACGACTCTGACCAACTCCCGATTGAACGCACGCACTCCTCAATACCGCGTTCTGTCGACGTCGGGAGGAAAGAGACATGGGAGTATCCTTCGCCTCAGCAGTTCTACAATGCACTGGTTAGAAAGGGATGGGAGACGCCTGTAGAGCATGTAGAGACGATGGTCGAGATTCACAACTTCTTGAATGAGCGTGCATGGGGTGAAGTGCTAAAGTGGGAAAAACGCGTTGCTCAGTAGGAAACATTCCTCGCTCTTGGGACAACGCGACTGATGGAATGGCTGCCAGGTCTGGCGACGAGGAGCCGCACCTCGCGCGGTTCAAGGGACGTCCCGGGGAGGTGTCCCCGAAAGCACGGCTGTGGATGTTTGCCGGATGGCTGCTCCCCTCGCGGTTCAAGTAAGGCTCTGTTCTCTCGCGGGTGTGTGCAAACTGACGTAGACGCAGCTGCGAACCCCCGTTTGACCGACACGACTGGATCGTTCGCAGACCACGGACGGGGGGAGAAGTGCGGTACGTGATAGACTACTACTCTGCACCACCGACAGCGGACGGGGAGCCGGTGTTTGCGCTGGACGTGCGACCGGCGCTGGACAGCGTGGAGAGTGTCAGGGAGCGGGTGGCTGTCGGTGCGGGGGAGCTGTGGGAGGAGCTGAGCGGGCGTGCGTGGGGACGACGGTGATAGCATATATGCATGTAATCAAGTGTTGGATATGAGAGAGCGGTGGTCGTGGACGCCGTCGGTCGGGTTCCAAAACTGGGTAATGCCAAGCGAACGCATCGTCGACACGAGCCACGACGACACTGAGCCCCGCAACATGGAGCGCCCAGCTGGCCCCCGTCAGCCAGACAAGCGCAACGAAGCGTACGAGTCCATCTTTGGGCGTCCGTCGGCGAGCCATCACCAGGCAGCGTACCCGCAGAATGCGCCGTACCACGCCCATTACCCGCAGGCCATCGACAGACGCACCTCGCACCCGTCTGGCCCGCAGCCCTACTACCATCCACAGCGCACCCCCTACTCGCACTCCCCCGCCGCCTACCACCTTCCCCACCCCCACCGTCACAACACCCTCGCTCCCCCAACCCCCTCCCTCCATGCCCGCGCCCCCTCCGTCGTCAGCGCCCCCCTCGCATCCGCCATCATCCCCCCCAAGCCAGAAGATCCCCCAGATGCCGCCCTCGAGGCCCTGACAAGGTCCGGTCTGACGCCTGCCCAGGCTTATCAGGCCCAGGTCTACCGCATCGACCCGCCTCCGCAGAACGGCTCGTCTTCCCGTCCCTCCGATGACGTGCCCCGTCTGGGTTTGATCGACCCTGACATTGGCGCTCTCAGCATCGACTTTGCCGCAGATGATCAGTCCACAGATGGCCCCCCCAGCGAGTTGCCATGGGCTCATACCTCTGAACGCACACGTGGGTTGCTCTGTTCCATATCTGGTCGCCCTGCTGCACAATGTACTAATTCCGCGCCTTCCTTCTAGCCGTCCCATCCTTCCCTCAAGCACACCACCCACACCAACCCCAGAATCGCCAATCAAGTCCCCTTTCCGTCAACTCTGACTACAGTGCCTCTTCTCGCCCACATCATCTCCAGCTCGACACCGCTCTTACTGCTGGCTCACGTTCGTCCATCGCCAATTCTTCTCCCGTTTCTTCCACCCTTGTTGACCATTCCGTCGGCCTAGCAGTCACTTGCAGACGCTCCTCCGACTCCACTCGCACTGTCCCTGGTGCCGTTTTCCGCCGCGACCGTCCTCCACAGGACAGATCCTTGTCCATATCCTCCACCTCAAACTCAATGCGCACCGTCTTGGATGTTCGCTCACGGCTCCCCATACCTCAGCCTCTTCAAGGTGGTCGGAACTCCCCCACGACCTCGACAAAAGCTCACGCGACACGCCCTCGTTCTCCCGTCATCTATCCTGCCTTGCTCTCCAGAGTAGCCGAAGCCTTCAAAGAACGCATCACCCTCGCAGACCGCGTCAAGGATGGTCTTACGTACAAAGATGCGTTCGACGGTCGGGAAGCAGTGGATAAAATATCATACATCATCAAAACCACGGATCGAAACTTGGCCTTGCTACTGGGCCGCGCGTTGGATGCACAAAAATTTTTCCATGATGTCACGTATGACCATCGCCTGCGTGATAGTGCGGCCGAGCTCTATCAGTTTAGGACCAAGCTCAGTCCCTTCGTCAGTGGGGAGCTGGTTACGGCCAACGTGGACCTTGATAACGATGACGCAGAGGGCAAGTCCCCTGTGCAAGGCAAGTCGGACGGTTCAAGAGGGGTATCAATGGTCTCTACCGGTCACGGCTCAAATGACTCTCACGAAAAAGAATCCTCACCTGTGATAGGAGTGCCTGAGTCCAGAGGGCCTCAAGGCACAGAGTCTATCGATGAAATTCCCCTTCCCTCTGGCATTTTCACCCTTTTGACCGATTGCTATTCCCCAACGTGCACAAGGGACCAACTATGTTACAGCATTGCGTGTCCGAGACGTCTGGAGCAACAAGCGAGATTGAACATGAAGCCTCAGCCTGGTCTCAAGAAGCAGATTTCACGGGAGAGCTTGGGTGATTTTGTAGTAGGCATTGCGGCCATGGATGGTCGCATGTCACTAATATGACCTCTTGCAGGAACCTGGGACCCTTTGGATACATTCGGTTCCACAAGAAGTGGTGAACAGTGTGTCAGACACAGAGAAAAAGCGGCAAGAGGCCATCAATGAAGTCATTTATACCGAGCGTGACTTTGTGCGGGATATGGAGTATCTTCGAGATGTACGCATCGTGTTTCCGCCTTTGGCTCCCTTTAATCTCGACGCATTCTTTTTCTTGCAGGTTTGGGTGAACAAGCTCAAAGACAGCGAAATTATCCCCGCAGAGCGACGTACCGATTTCATCCAGCAGGTCTTTTGGAATATCCAGGAGATCATTGCAGTCAACACCCGTCTCCGCGATGCGCTCAATAAACGTCAAAAGTCGTATGCTGTCGTCGAGCGTATTGATGACATCTTGCTCGAGGCAGTGCCTCATCTTGGCCCGTTCGTATCATATGGTGCCCATCAGCTGTACGGAAAGTATGAGTTTGAAAGGGAAAAAAGTTCGAATCCGGCCTTTGCGGCATTCGTTGAGGTGCGCCACATTGTGTAACTACAAGGCAACGTCGCTCACGACAGCATGCGTACAGGCTACAGAGAGACTTCCTGAATCTCGTAAGCTCGAGCTGAATGGTTATCTTACCAAGCCAACCACCCGTCTTGCGCGGTACCCCTTACTATTGGAGGCTGTCATTAAACACACCCCCGAAGACAATCCGGACAAGCAAACTCTTGCACAAGCCGTCAGCATGATCAGAGAGTTCCTCGCCAAGGTGAACGTGGAAACTGGGAAGACCGAAAACCGGTTCAACTTGCTGCAGCTTGACCAGCAGCTAGTGTACAGGCCAGGAGAACAAGTGGTTTGTATTCTGTTTTAATGTCGAATATCCTATTCTGATGTCTCCTCGTGTTTAGGACCTGAAATTGCAGGACCCTTCTCGAGAGCTCGTTTATAAAGGCGCGCTGAACAAACGTGGGGGCTCCCAAGGGGATAGCGGAGATCTGTTGGTATACCTCTTCGATCATGCGCTGCTAATGGTCAAGCAGAAGTCCAAGCATGAACAATTCAAAGTCTATCGCCGTGTAAGTCTAAATTATTTTTTCCCCGTTTTGGTGACCTACCAACCACTTGACTCCAAAGCCCATTCCTTTGGAGCTGCTATTCATTTCTGCACAAAGCAAGGACATAACGAGAAAAGTCTTGGGTCGTGGTGCGCCCTACCCGCCACAGATACCCATCAAGGTGGATGGCAAAGGTGACTTTGCGATTACGTTTGTGCACCTCGGTCGAAAATTTTACCAAATAACATTATGGGCGAGCACTTTCGTGAGCCATCGCAAATGGGTGGAGACTATAACAAAGCAGCAGGATATGCTGAGGGAACGCAGTATGGCCTTTGATACCACAACCGTTTCTGAGGGTTTCTTCATAGGGACCAATAGGGTAAACTGCGCAGCTCCCTTCGGTAAGTCGGAGTACGAGAAGCCGAGACGAAGCTGACGGTAATATAGCAAATGGGAGACGAATAGCCTTTGGAACAGATGACGGTGTCTACTTGTCGGATTTGAGGGAATCGAACAGGGATCCCATCAAAGTCTTGGCACTGCTAGATGTTTCACAGGTTGATGTCCTCGAAGAGTACCAACTTCTCATCGTACTTTCAGGCAAGTTTCTATTCGTGTTGTCGGCAATGATGTACATCCTCATTCTTGCCACAGAGCGACAGGTGATCACATTTCCCTTGGAAGCGCTCGATCCCATGGACCCTATGGCTGGTCTGAAGCGCGCAAAGCGTATATCATCACATACATCGTTCTTCAAAGCTGGTGTCTGTCTTGGAAAGACCCTTGTTTGTGTCGTGAAGTCGAGTCCACTTTCCAGCACAATCAAGACCCTTGAGCCTATTGATCAAAATATACGCGGGCGTAGTAAACCAACGTTCCGCAAGCTTTTACAGGGCGGAAACGACACTCTTAAACTTTTCAGAGTGCGTATCCCGCCATTTGTTCTTCTTGCCGGTTAACAGGTAACCCAGGAGTTCTACATTCCTGTGGAATCAAGCTCGATACATTTTTTGAAAACGAGGCTCTGCGTGGGTTGTTCAAAGGGCTTCGAGATCGTTGACCTCGAGAGTTTGGACACCCAAAGTTTATTGGACCCAGCTGACGCATCACTCGACTTTGTGAGGAAGCGAGAGAATTTGCGACCGATGGCTATATATCGAATTGACAACGAGTTCCTGCTATGCTATGACGGTAAGAATAAAAACTAGGAAAGGCACTATTGGTACTTACTCGACATGGCCCAAGAATTTGCTTTCTATGTCAACAGGAGCGGCTGGCGGTCGCGGTCAAACTTCATGGTTTATTGGGAAGGATCACCGACTGGTTTCGGTAAGTAGAAAAGGAGTCAATGCTGCGGGTTTTCCTGACGCGAGACTGTCTAGCTATGAGGTACCCATATGTCCTCGCGTTTGAGTCGACGTTTGTGGAGATTCGCCATGTCGAAACAGGACTCATGTCCCAAGTTATTCAAGGAAACAACCTCCGCCTGCTGTTCACAGATACCCCGCCATCAGTGACATCGACAGCAAATGCATACTATCAGCAACAATACCAAGCGAACTCGTATCAACAGGTACCATCGCTTGGGTATGGGCGTCCGTCGCCGTCTGTGTATGGACCGCCTATGGCAGGAGGATTTGGACAGTACGCAAGATACGCCCAAGCTGGCCGAGATGAAATCTTGATGGTGTCGGATGATCGTGTAATGACGTTGCGGCTTACTGCTGGCAACAGCGGATAGGTCGGTCTCGCCGTTGATTGTACTGTACTCGAGTGTCGTTCCCACTGGACTGGGGGGCCAAGCGTTTGGAGTAATAATGTATAGCTAGATGATGATATCCTGGCACGTGACTGCTAACATTTATTGTAATGTTTGTGAGATTTTCTCTGGCGATGACGGCGATGCTCCCTCGTCACATTCAAAGTTTTCTCGTCGCCCAACGCGCGCGTTCCCTCCCCCGTCGCGTCCCTTTCCGCATACTCCCCCCATCCCGCTCATTCCACCCCACCCCATCCTCCCGCAACGAGCCCCCAAAATCACCCTTCCAGACCTTTGTTGAGGTCCTCCGTGATGAGCTCCGCAAGAACAGGGAACTGCAGGACAACGTCAAGCAGCTCCAGGGCGACGTGGACAAGTTCCAGGATTCCGAGGCCATGAAACGCGCCAGAGACGTTTACGAGCGCGCCAGAGTCCGTGTCAAACTCTTGCCAGAATCCTTTTCTTGCTCAACCCTTTTTCTCCCAGCTGACTTCAAGCATCAAAGAAAACCCCCGGTTGAGGGCCGCCGCGGAGGAGCTCAGAAAGACTGGTGTCAAGGTCGGTGATGCTGTTTCCGAAGCACTCAAGACCATGGAGGAGAGCGAGATCATGCGTACAGTTCGTCAATTCTTTAACGTCCCCACCCCTCGTCACTCATGTGTGCACCCTCAGATATCTCGCGCTACAAACACACTCTCCAGCACGATTGCTCATACGACTGAACCTATCCGGAATACAGCTGCCTACAAGACCCTGGCAGAGACCCTGATCGATGCACTCGATGATTCTGGGTCTGCCAAGCACGCTGGCTTTGAGGACAAGGAAGCTCGCAGGCTACGGCGGCAAAGGCGTCTCAAAAAGGCCGGTCTTTCTGCACGCCGCGTCGTTTCAGAGAGCCCCGAGTAAGCTCACTTCTACATAACCTCGCACCGATTCTTAATATGTATTTCTAGAGCTGGCCAAGCACTCGTTTTCGTGAAACCAACCCCAAGACAGGAAGCGTGGGAGAGCTTCAAGACTACTAATCCTGTCATGCAACGAATATCTGCTTTACATTCCGCTTACCAAGAATCCGAATCTCCTTTAGTCACCCCAATACGTGCCGTGACGTCAACCATTGGCTCTTGGTTCGAGGAAAATGAGGTGGCACAGGTGACACGCATGATGAAAGCTCTCGACCCAGGTTTTTCGCGCGAAGCATTCGAGAGAGAACTGAGGGAATACATCGTTCCGGAGGTCGTCGATGCTTACTTGTCTGCCGACCGCGAGGCATTGACGAAATGGTGTTCTGAAGCCGTGAGCATTTTCGGTCTCTCGAATATATGGTTTGCTGAATCACTCCATTGCGAACAGACCTACAACGTGTTGTGGGCGACGATGGAACAGTACCTTCGCCAGGGACTCATCAGTGACAGCAAAGTTCTTGACATACGGCAAGTGGATGTAGGTCGTCGACTTGCTTCTGGATAAACATATCTGACTGGGACCCGAGGTATCGGACGGAAAAATACTTGAGAACTCTATTCCTGTGTTTGTCGTCACATTTTCAACTCAGGAAGTGCTGTTGTTCAGAAACGCTCTTTCACAAGAGGTTATAGTTGGGGCTGATAATCGCGTGGAACAATGCACCTATGCGGCTGTGATCACGCGCATAGCGGAAGAGATGTCGGACGAGATTACTGGAGGGTGGAAGGTCATCGAGGTAATGTCCTCTTCGCATTTCAAGGATGAATGAATGCTTAACATCCGAATATCGCAGATGGCGCGCAGATCCGCAAGAGCATATTTGTAGTCGCCTTCGATGGATGTGAACGTTCGCTTCATGCTGGCTACAGCACCCACTTACATGCATTATTTGTTGCACACAACTACTCACCACTCACCGCCGCAGACACATATCTTATGACCCTGATTATAGATGACATACCAACCCTTATTGGTTGAGGCTTGATAGCCCAGATTCTTATGGGCGACTGCCATTGCAGAATTCGAATGGATTAAAAACAACCCAGGGCGAGAGCTATTTGGTCGTGACATTCCGAGCGTTGCCTATGTGCTGCAAATCTCGATGCAAAATAAGGTACCTGCGCATGCCACTGTCGCTGGCGGAATAGTACGCGCCGAGCCCTTTGGTACATTGTACGAACCACGGACCGTTGATATGCGATGACCCTATAAACGTGAACTCGTGCTTTCCTAAACTCCCCGACCCAATCTGCATCTTATTCGGTTACTCCTGCTGATGACGCCTTTTCGTTTACAGTGACGAATGAAGTGGTACATTTCAGCTCCCTTGCTTAGGACGATATGTCGATGATTCTAGCTAGGTGAAATTGCGATGTCAAGCCAAACTGCGTTTCTATCTGTACTAATCGTTTCGGGATATGTGGCCATGCTACCGAAGTTTTAGTTCGTCCAACCCGAGGTGCTACTTAAAGTTTGGAACGATAGGCGTAAGTACAATGGAGTCGACCGACTCATTATACTGTTCTCCTGAATACACGACTTTGCGATTGGTGGCAGCGAATTGTATGCGTGGTTTGCGAGTTACACCGAGACCCCGGTGGGCAATGAGTATAACTATATGCTATTTTATCTGTTTGCTCTCACTACCATCTCTTCCAGTGTTATCGCTCGATACTCGTCCCCTTCTGGGCCCCATACTGCATCATCCTGAATATAAACCAACACTCCACCCTTACCGCTTGACCCTGACACCCTAAACAGCGGCATCCGCGACGTCTCATGCGCACGCCCTGTCGGCATGAACAGTAGGTTATGTTCGGCAACAAATTCTTCGACAATGGCACGGAAAGTGATTTCGTGAGCGCGGGAAGGTAGGACGGCGCTTTTGCTGGTTTCTTTCCCGGTTCCGGGACCAGATGCCTCCGCTTTTACATCAGGACGCCTCAGTTTTGTGGGAGCATCAGCGCCCAATTCGATTGCCTCATTCATCAACTGTAACCCTCTCGTGAACCCCTTTTGAACGCCCTTTAGAGCCAAGATGTCTTCCGAAAAGGCACTCTTCCAAAAAGCATACCACTGAGCAACCTCTTCGAAGCTCACACGTGGTTGGATGAGCCAGATGTACAAGACATCGAGCCATTTGTGGAAGAATTCGGCTTCCAAGAGCTGACTCATGACCGAGCCTCGGAGGAGAGACGACCAAGGAAGTACGACTTGAGTGAGCGGCCCCATCTCTTGTGCGCGCGGGTTTATGCGGAACTCATCCCGAAGATGAGATGCTAGCTTGGGAACGACATATTTCAGCAAAAGATTATCCCATTCGGCAACGTTGAATACATCCCGCCATACGGCGAGGTCTTTGGGTAGACCGTCGGTTGCCACCCAGGCACGCAACATAGATTTCATCTTCCTACGTGCGTCATCGAGGACACTTTCAACACGCAGGCCTAGATGAGGAAGCCAAGGGAATACGAGTGATTGAAGAGGGACTGTGCTACGCTTGGGACTCCATTCTGAGACAGTTTTGGCAAGTTTTGGGAGAATGAGTTGGTCGAGTATATTGTCGCGTACAAAGGGAGGAAGGAAGGAAGACCAGGTTTCATAAAGTTTGATGGCGGGCGAGGAGTCATAGGGGTCCCATTCGTTGTTGATCGCCGTCCGCACCTTGGGAAGCCAGACATTCCAGAGAAGTGATTCAAAAGGTGTCATAGGTTGCTCGTCGGAAGGCGGAGCAGAGACCTCAGCTCCGTACAAGCTAACTGGGGTTTGCGAGGACTGCTCGACGGACTTGACTTTCAAAGCTTGCTTCCAAGTGCGGAACGTAGAAACAAGGGTGGACGGATCGAGGAGTGGATTCCATTGTGCAACCGCCCGTCGAACGATTGGAGCAATGGCAGCCACAATAATCTCATCTAATCGGTACTTGTCAAATTCTGCAGAAAACTGGAGAAGCTCGGAGAAAAGTGGTGAGAACTCATCCAGAGAAACTTCATATACCGAAGCGAGTTCTCTGGACTTGGTGTTGATCTCGTCAACGACAAGAGATACCTGTTGAAGCCGTGAAATCACTACACAAAAAAAGATTGTCAGACTTCTTAACAGAAAGATAGACCTGCAGAAACACATACACTCGGCCTCGACAGCAAGCTTCTTCCGTAATCGAGCGTCCTCCTCAACAATAAAGCGTTTACGATCTTCAAGAGCCTTGGCCTCGCGAGCAAGACCATCAAGATCTGTCTTGCAGGCAGTTACAATGAGCCGTAAATTATGTCGAACTTCTGGTATTCTAGTCGGATCCGTTGACGGCGTCCACGACGCCATGGAAATTTCAGCCAACGATGCCAATTCGCGCGGCTAAAACATGCACGTCAGTATGAAAGGAAGAAGTCAAAACATTCCAGGACTAACCTCCCGTCCAGTAGCATCAATAATTGGCCCGATACTTGGAGCTGATGGTTCTTGACCAGCTTCTGCTACAATTTGCTCGTATGTCTTGTGCTCGACCTTGGTCTTGACCTTCCTTGGCTGCTTCCATGCATCGGACCGTTTCTCCTTCGCCTCCTTTGCTTTTTTTACGGCAGGCGGTAACTCTTCGTCGTCGCTGACGACTTCGCCTCTCCTCTTGGCTTCTAATTTGGATTGCTCCGTTTTCTCCTTGAAGCCCTTGTAGGCGATACCCACATTCTTTGGCCGCAACTTGCTCTCGACAGGAATGATAATACCCTCTCCAGTTGCGCCGAGACCAGTACCCGCTTTCCAACCCATCTTGGCGAGCATCTGCGCACCCAGGGTGCCTCCTATCTTCTGAAAGTGTACTTGCTCATGTGCGGGAAGGGGAGTGCTGGGATGAGAACTGGGTCCCGATGAAGACTCGCTGCGAAGAAAAGCACGCTGTGTCCGAGTAGCTGCACCGAAAGCGGTGGGGAAATCGGATAGACTGGAAGCACCTAGACCAAGTTTCGTCGGTGCAGGCGCGACGATTGGGATTGATGGCTCCGGTACCTTCGTTTCTTCATCCTGAGCTTCGTCCAATGAACTGTCGGATGCTCCTTCCTCAGAACCCGTCCCATCGACAGGCTCGTCTTCCACTTCCACTTCATCCTCCTCATCGGTCGCCTCTTCTCCCGCCTCTCCCGCCTCCCCTTCAACCTCGGCTTCATCTGTCTCCTTACTCAACTCGACCTTTTCCCCCGATACAAACGCAGGGGCCTTCGTCCAGTCGGTCCTCTTTTGCCTTGCGCCACTTTTCCGGCCATACCCTTCGTCATCACTGTCTTCCCCAAACACACCATAGATGGCCTCTTCTTTCTCGTCCTTTCTTCGTCGCTTGTGCCGGTAGGGATCCTCGAAAAGCGCGCGCTCGTCCCTTGCGTCCGGGTCATTGTCGTTTAGTCGGAAATCAGCCTCTGAGCCTTCAGAAGCACCCGAATCAGAGTCGTCGTCGTCAAGAAATTGGCGTTTTCTTCGACCCATGATCGATTGATAATGATGACGGTGGAGGAAGTGGTCAAAGAGTGACCAATGTTAACGACAAGGCTTCTACTTTGCTCGCAGAATACGCGTTTAGGCGTGCAAGTACTTACCGTAAACGCGATGCTTGGAAGCTCGAGCTTCCAATCGTGTCGCCGACAATCGGTCAGCTGAACAATGTCTGGGACAAGCCTTTCACTCGCCTCGATGAGGGTCTTACACGACGGTATATACTTAGGTAATCACACCGTTGACAAACAAAGTAATCGTGTGGAGAGAAGGTAATACACACTCGAGTCTATGCAGAATACTCCAATTTGGCTAAGAAAAAGAGGTATAGGTTTCAGAGCATTGAAGAGGGGAGGGTTACCAAGTGACATACTCTCATGTTTCTTCGCATCGCTCACTTTGCGCGCAGCTTTGGTGAGATCTTCTTGCACAACATACTCTCTGCAGAAGTTGCGATGGGTTCTTTATCAAATATCCAATGTGGGAAAACGTACCGGTCATCACGAATAGCGAACATCCCTGCTTCTGTAACGACATTTCGCAGATCAGCGCCATTGAAACCGTCCGTAAGCTGTCAAATCCCAGCGTCTGTGTACCCGTCATCTCGATGAATACTGAACCACACAAACCTTGACTATCGCTTCATAGTCGATATCCCCACTCTTGTTCACTGGCTGAGCGTGAATTTTCAGAATCTCTGTCCGCGCCTGTTCATTAGGAAGTGGAATTTCTATCTTTCGGTCGAGACGGCCAGGTCGCAAGAGAGCAGGATCCAGGGTATCTGGTCGATTTGTCGCCATGATGAGCTTTGTGCGTCCGAGTGAATCAAATCCATCCATTTGGTTGAGCAGCTTGTAATATGATCAATGTATAGAATCCCTCTGCATGAAGCACAAATATGCGCTTACCTCCATCAGAGTCCTCTGGATTTCTCGGTCAGCGCTCGTGCCTTCCGAGAACCTTCTGCCTCCAATTGCATCTATTTCGTCCATGAAGATAACACAAGGCTCGTGGTCCTTCGCATATCCAAACATTTCACGGACAACTCGAGCTGATTCACCAATGTACTTGTCAACGATGGCAGAGGAAACAACTTTAAGGAAATTAGTTTGGAGCGTAGCTGCCACTGCTCGGGCTAAAAGGGTTTTTCCTGTCCCGGGAGGCCCGTAGAGAAGAACGCCCTTTGGCGGTTTGATACCCACACGAAGGAAGAGCTCGGGGCTAAGGAGCGGCAACTCGATTACCTGGTGTTGCACATCGCTAATGAATTTATGAAAACGGAAGAATGGTGAGACATACCTCACGTAGCTCCCGGACTTGTTCACCGAGGCCACCAATACCCGCAAACGACGCTCCTCCTGGATCCTCCAAGCTCATCTTGTAAACCAGAGGATCTACCTCACGCGGAAGAATACGCATGATTGTGAGAGTTGTCATGTCCAGAGAGACACGAGTCCCTGGTTTAAGTTTCGTTGCTGACAATGCTGGACGGTATGAAACGACGTAGCGAGGTCCAGAAGATGCCTTGACGATGACTAGGGCACGGGAAGTTATGAACGAAGAGACGACCTGAACATCAGGACGGTCTTACATCTCTCGTCATCAAGCTGTTTCATGACTTCACCGATGATTTGACCAACTGACTGGACAGCCTTGATGTCATTCTCGGTTTGCGCAAAGTCCTTCTCCAATGCCTTCAACGAAAATCGCACTGTATTCAATCATGCGTCAGTTCGAACGTAGGCAGTGATATGAGTGAGATCGGCTAACGATTCTTCAAGCTTTGGCTGATATTGTCATGCGTGCGCATTTTCTGCGAGGAAAATCAGGAATGTACAGCACGACACATTGTACAGTACACACCTCACGGTAGCTCTTTAGAGCGTCCTTTCTTCGTTGGTCCATCGCGCCAGACGATGTCGAAGCTCGTGCATCCATGGTGGTGAGGAAGGCGTGACGTGCAAATTCGAGGACGCGTCATCGTGATAAATAATAATAATATTTTATTAGCGTATACCATTCAGCGGCCTGGTGGTCTAGTAGTATGATTCCTTGTTAGGGTTAACCTGAATCGAGGAGGTCCCGGGTTCAATTCCCGGCCAGGCCCTGTATTTTTTTCTACCTACTGCTTTCACTAGAATAGTTGGTTTTGAAAATTTCTGAAGGCGGCTTCAAAAAGCGAGTTGAAAGAAACTCGTTGTATTCCACAAAATGAAATGGAAGTTCAATTAGCGTCAGCCTAAAATATGTCACGAATACGATCATCCTGCTCATCTAACCGAGGATTCAACATCAACCGCAGAAAGTCGGATCAAGCTGGACGGTGCTTCACACATTCAAAGTAGCCAATGAGAGAAAACAATGCAACAGAATGGTGAAAATGTCATCAAAAATGGAAAAATCCCTTTTTCTTCTTCTTCTTCTCATTGTCCGACACAGTTGTTCCTGTACTATTGACCGACGTCGAGCTGGTGGCGTATGGCGAACTGGGAGTAGATTTAGAGAGCTTTGCGCCGCGGGAAAGCGAACCAGAGTCCTTCGGTACGGCAAGTGTCGGGCGCTGTGGAGGAGCTGGGTCAGGTGTGAAGTACTTCTGGTCATAGTACTCCTGGTATGACTGGTGGGCGGCGTTCACAGAGATTCCGTTGGGTACAGCACGGGACCCAACGCCACCGAGCTCCAGAACTTTGAGATCGTCAATAAATTGTCGAGGGGCGATTGTATGCGTTGAGCCTGGCCATTTCCCGCCTTTGTTTAGCAATACAGGGAGAGCGAGCATATGTAACACCTACCAATATAGATATCCTTGTTGAGTGATCCGCCCAATGCGTAACATTCTCGAATCTCCGAATATGTCATCCCACCAGCCACGAATACGATTACCCGCTGACGATTATCGGCTGGTGCGTTCGACCGTGCTGCTTTGTGCCAACTTGGTTTGGCGCTCCGAAGGGAAGAAGTGTGCGTTGGGGTGGCTGGACTCTTGCTCGCTGCAGGACTTGTCGTAGATGGTGCGTCTTTGGTGTAGGGAAAGAGGGATGTGTCGAGCTTGTTGTTTATCTGATCCTAGGAAATGGTGTGAATAGAACCACAGCACACAAAGTATATCAATACGTACTTCGATGACCGTGCGGAGCAGTGGCTTATATCGGGACAGCTCATACTCCTCCTCTTGAGGTGGTTTCTGTTTTAGTCTCCTCTTCGTGTCCTTGTCATTAGTTCCCTGAGGATGGAGTTCCACTGTCAACAGCTACTAACGCGAAGCCGAGGGAAATGCGGCTTACTCTAGTTATCCGCACGCCGAGATGCAACAAAGAATTGACAGCATCTTGTTCCGCCATGCCGAGTCGAGCATGTTGATACAGTCGCCGACGGTCTTCGTCAGGAACACCATCACGGTACTGGATATAGAGGGCAACCATTCTGACTTTATTGAGGTTTCTAGGATCATCAACGAGTGTCAGCTCAGAATAATCAGGTAAAAGTGCACCCTACATGATATCTCGACCATCCAGGAGGGGTACCATCTCCTCGATCAACGTTTTCGGCGATTTGCCCTCGGTAGTCATTCCAGTCGCGCAGCACTGAATGAGGGTTACTGAGATTAAGAAGGAGTAATAAAGGAAAATGTTGGCACCTGTTCGACATTGGCGACCTGCGAAAGTTTGTCTTTTTCAAAGATGCCCATGCATTCTTGGGCCA